>QAOA01008131.1:23828-56144 GCA_003255065.1 Cercis canadensis | reverse complement strand
TTTTTTTTCCATAATTTCTGTAATGTGACAATTATCAGAGCCGCACGAGAGTGCTCTCATTGGATTCTCTTACATATGCCGGGCTCAGATCAGACCACAGACTCTGACAAAATCATTTCAGCTCCAGCCTCATAATTACACAATCTGCCATTTATGTGTAAAAAAATAAATACACCCATTCATCAGCAGACCCTTTATGTTCCCACTTGGACAGAAAAGGTTAAAACTATTTTAACTGCAGCTCTGCCTTAAAAATCTGTCTCCATGCCAAGTTTCCAAAACACAAATAAAGAGATTTGCAGCCACGAGCCAGATCTCTTGTGGAAACCCTAGCCTCAATATTCATATTATTGACACCCAAATGGGACAAAAATATTGAAAAGCCTTCCTCATATGACTAATGCTAATGCTAGTTAGCCATTTCTTCCCCTCACATTTGCACACATTAATACACGTATCTGCATCTGATCAGTTTAACTAGTCTCATTTCAACTATTCTGTGGGCATGTACAGTGAATGCATTGGAAAGTCATGTACCAGTATAAAAGTATATATGCTAGTTAGCCATTACTTTCCCTCACATTTGCGCATATCAACAAATACACATATTTATATCTGATGAGTTCAATTAGTCCTACTTCAACTATTTCCAGGGCATGTTTTATATGTATAAATATGTGAGGCAACACTGTATCTGTATCATGTCATATATATGGCAAAGCAATGGTGGACCCTAAGTTTGACAATAGTAAACACTGATTGAGCCTAATTTAATGTTCTAGACAAACAATAGTGCCATAGTATGATTAGTGGGGTTTAGACGTACCAACTACAAATAATGGCCTAAAATCAAACTAATTAAAGAAGCATAACCTCATCATGTCAAATTCAAGATGATAATTTGAATGTTATACAAATTTATAGACATGGAACTGCAGATGTACTGCTGAAACAAATTTATCTTTCTGTTACAGACAAAAAGGACTATTTTCCATTAAATAGCCAATTGTCACCATAAATATATCCACAAAAATTAAGGTGTATATGCAAAAAGTCTCAAAATGTCAAAACTGAAATTACCATCACTTACAGTAGAGAACCATAGAAGAAGAAATAAGAAGGATTTGCATATAAAAAGATAGTATATGATTTTACTTTCTCAAGTTGACTAATTAACAAACTGAAGCTTGTAGAGTTGCAAACCCAGCACCCACAAACCTCAATACAAACCCATTACATTTGCACTCTCAGCACACTTTAATTTAAAGGTCAGAACATGTTTTCTTTAAAAGAAAAGTAAGCTTCATATCTGAATTTAGCTGGAGAGCCATTCCAGCTAAATTCATTGACCAACAAACCCTACAAATTGTTACCCACCTAAAATTAGCAGAAAGAAGATGCAAGTGACTGTTTCCTAAGATCAACCACTCCCAAAATCTAAAATTCTCAAAGCATATACCTCTCATTTTCTAGAGGTATAAGATAAGAAGATAAAAAGCACTTCACAAGTCCATCTTCTAAAGTGTCATGATCTTAATTATATCTATAAACACATATATCATCAAACCGAAATGTCTCGAAGAGCGACGAAGAAGAAGAGCTCCAGGTCAGGAGGTGCAAAGAATGCAATTGGTGTTCTATGCAAGGAGCAATTTGGAAGTACTCTTGGCTTCTTTGGTGCTGGTGGACATGTTGAAATTTCTGGTATCCGAAATCTTTCAGCTTTTGGTGTGGAGCAGGCACTGGCAGAGACTTCAATAACCTCAGAATCAATGTCTCCCATATTTGAGGACTCATTGGAGCATTTTGATGAACAGTTGGTAGGCATACCAGTAGATGATATTTCTTGATTTTTGCTTTGTGGATTCTGCTTCTTGAAATGGGTTCTTCTGGGCTTTCTTCTTCTGGGTTTTGTCTTTGTCCTTCCAGAAGGGGCCATTTGAGATGAAATGTGGAAAAAGCTTCTGCTGGGTTTAGTTAAAAGAAATGGTAAATTTACAAATGGGAATGTACTAAAGCTGGCAACAAACAAGCTTAAAGCTTTACCAGGTTGAGCAGAAGAAAAACAAACAGGACCCAAACTTAGCCAAATTGGAATACTTTAAAATGCCAAATTTGACTGAAAAAGTGAATTTTGTGGAGAACTCTGCTTATTATTCCTCTGAAAACAATCTCTTTTTAGCACACAACACTAAGTTGCCCAAATAAAGAGTGTGGACACCATTGGAACTCCAAAACCAAATTTCTGGAAAAGGAGATTGATCAAACCCAGGATTTCAAACACCCAATAGAGATTATGAAGAGTTTTGATAAAATTATCAAAGAAACTCCCAAATCAATCACAATTAGAGCCCTAAAAAACCCTTTAGAAGAAGAATTAAGGGTAAGCAATAAACCACAAAATCATGGGTTGGTTCATCAAAGGAAAAGTTTTGAGAAACCCATCTTAAACCCTTGAAAAGGGCTTCAAAGAAAACATGAAGATGGAGAATCAAGCTTTATAGCTCTAAATAAACCTAGGAGGAGAAAAAGAGAGAAGCAAGGGGCGGAGATTTCACATTCGTGGGCTTCTTAGTGAGTGTGATTGACGGGCAGCACTGCCCGCTGCCCTGAGCAGTTACAAAGAGGGAGAGAACTCGTTCAAATATTGGGGGACCCTATTCAACTTTATTGATTGATGATTTGATTTGATTTGGCTTTTAGGATTTTACACCTCAATTACCAAAAGATTAAATGACTTAGTAAACAATTAAGAATCTTCTTTGGTATCAATTTTCTTGAATAAAGTTTTTTATGGGTTACTTCAAAAATTCAAATTTCAGTGCACCTAGGGATCATATTATTATAATATTATGAAATTTTATGGTTTTTCTAACTTCAGAATTTTATTATTTATTTAATTTGGTGATAACTTTCGAATATTGTATTTAATCTTTTTCTATAAGAATGGGTGCACAAAATGGTTTCTTATAACATTGATATTGTGCAAAAATCATGATAAGTACTTTTCGTAATTAACATAGTTAAAATGAATTAAAATAATTATACATGAAGAGCTCTAACTCAATAGAGTGTGTGCTCCCAATTATAAGGCTGGTTTTCTTATTCATTTTTTCCGATTTGAATCCCCACAATTACAAATGCAGTCACAATTTATCAACAAGTAAAAAAAAAATATACATATAAATGCTTGCATCAATTACAAAAACACTTTTCATATTATACATCCAAACACAGAATAATTTATTTTTAAGAAATTTATTTCATTATAAATTCAACAATTACCTCTTTTTGTATAAACTATTATTTAACCTATATATTTATTTAAGTGAGTACAAAGTATTCGAGTAATTTTATTTAACTTAAAAAATCTAATAAAATATTGACAAAATTTAAATATAACTAGTTCAACATTCGTGTAATACACGGACATATAAAGCAAAAAGAAGAGAAGCACGTAAAGAGATAGGAGAAAATCAAGAAACACATCAAAAGGAAGGGAATGAGAGAGTGATAACATTGGCCTTGAATAGTTAGACTTGTAAAAAAATAACTCGTAATTAGTTGTATATAAAAATTATTATATAATAAGTTCAAGATCAGTCTAATAGCAATTATTGCAGTTAAAATTTTGACTGTTTAACATTTTTCAAATTCTATTTCTTTTTCTTGGTAAAAATTTCAAATTATAGTTGATGTTAATAAGTAGTTGCCTGTCTTGATAAGGAAGAATGTGGTGTGGGTTGCCCGTTGCCCGAGGAACAGTTAATAGTTAAGATTCTCTCTAATCAGTTCATTGATCTTGACAATATTTTAATTATGTAGTGTAGCCACTAATTTAAGTGTCGTTTTGGTAAATAGTTAATTGATTTTGGGAGTTGAAAAATAGGAGAGTTCACACCATTTTGTCTCCTAGCATTTTGTCTTTTAGCCCTAAATCTTAGCTTCACCTGATCAGACCATTTAATTAATTAATTGTTATTATATTGTTTGATTATAGGATCCTAGGAAGAGGGTGTTTGCAAGATGTGCATGCACATTTGGTTTGCTTCTCACGTGTATTCATGAAAGGAAAATGATATTTTTTCAATGAAATTTATAAAAATGTATATCTTATAAGAACACATTTATATATTTATTTAATTTTAGTAATTACCTTAATATATTTAACTTGCATGATACCATGTTCTCTCTAAGTTTATTAGACTAAATGGCAGCACTATTCATGAGTAGACAAATTTCATGACACATTTACCATGAAGAATTTTTTGAAGTTGGAAATAGATATGGATAAACACAAGTCAAAGCACTTTTATAAGAGTTGTTAATGACGATTAGGCTTGCCACGATGTAAAGTAAACCAAAAAAAAAAAAAAGAAGAAGAAGAAAGAAACCTAGTAAGATATCTTTTGTGTAATCTCATTTCAATCAAGCTTTTGAGCACATTAGCATTTGAAATTTAAAATATTTTCAGTATTTTTGTGGTTTGGTAATAATGAATTTAAGTAGTTTATCAAAAGTAAATGGTTCGAATTTCTATAAGTCATGCAAGAAAAAAAAATTCAAACTTATTATATTAAACTAATAAAAAGTCTTTTTTATGTGATTATAGCTATCTATAGCATTGTACTCATTTCCCTTCTATTTTTTTTTTTTTTTTTTATTTCTCTTGTTTCTCTTAACGAGTCTTCTCTCCCTTCTCCGATGCACGAGTTTGCAACTAGTAATCTTATTAAAAAAAAAAAAAAAAAATCGAAATAAACTCCATAAAATAATAAAACAAAATGTAGCTACATAAAATGTTTTGACTGTAAGATGCAGTGTGTAACACTTCAGATTCAAGAATGCTAATATGGCCTCTGTGTTCTTTATCGTAATTTCTTCAAAAAATTGCTCCAATCTCCACAGAACCTATGAAAGTAGGTTTGGGCTTCATCTAAAATTAATTTTTTTTTTTAGACTATATCACAATTGTGGCACTGTTAAGAAAAAAAAAGTGCAATTAGAGACCCAAAATATAATTTATCCACTATTCTATCGAGGCTTTTTGTTAAGGCTGAGTCTACAACACCAATGGCTAAAAATGGGTACCAGTACAAAGGTCATTCAATGGCTAAGATTAAGCCACATGTACATTCCAGATGAAATGACTGAATATTGACTGTAAATAATTAATTGTATTTTGGCCCCATAAAATTTTTGTATTTACTTTTATTCTCCTCTAACCAAAAACACTTGTATTCTCTTCTCCTCCATCATTCTCACGCCCCTTCTCTCGCATTTTCTTTCTAATTGTGCTCTCCTCTCATGGCGCCTCAGAAACTCACAGAGTACAAACGCAAGCGACTCGAAAACATTCGCCAGAATGATGAAATGTTGGCTGCCCTTAAGATCCAGTCCAAAGCCACCGAGCTCTTCACTGCAGCCAAGCGTCAAAGGTCTTATACTTGTTCTTCTCTCTTTCTGTGTGATTTTTTTTTTTAATTGTTATTCATAGGTTCTTAATGGCACGGTTGAGACCAAATCATACACTGTGAAATTAGAAAAGAAGCCCAAAACAGAGATTCCGCTAGTGATTCGGTGATCCTTACAAGCCAGAGGTATGCCACCCGATTCCAAAGGTTTAAGTGACGATAGTGTGGATCCTGCTAAATTGAAAGATGAATCTCCTACCAAATTCAAGATTTGTGTCCTATTGTCATTGCTTATGATGGGGCTGTGTCTGACAGCCCGCTTATTGAAGCTATTCTGGGTATGGCAAAGAGGGAAACCAATTCTCGTGCTTCAAATTGGGTCAATCTATAATTTAACTAAAATATTAAGCTATTATGTTATTATTAGAAAGACCTGATAATTAAGTTGCTCATCAAACAATCTTAGTCATTGATTGGGCCAAGTGAATGATTGAATGATAATTTAGTGTCATTTGCACCGGTACCCATTTTTAGCCATTTGTATTATTGTAGATTTGGCCCTAAATCTCATTGATTTGATACTTGAGAGCTACTTTTTTTTTTTTTTTTAAACTACTTGATAGCTACCTTGAAAGGTATATTTGGCTTCCACGCCACTGGTTTGAACTTTGAACTATGCAAAACAGGTTATAATAAATAAATAAAATATACATGACTGTAGATAGAGAGAAAGAGTAGGTCGTAGGGGTCAGTTTATTCACATGAGCTACGTAGTAGTATCATGTGTCTGCAAAAGACAACGAAACAAGAAATAATAATAAAGAGATAATTATTAAGAAGGAATAGAATAGAGTGTTTGCATACATGATGTAGGAATGTAGAAAGTTTAAGTGAGTTTAGTTAAAATTTAAATACATCTAACTAACAAATTTAGATTGTGATGCGTGAAGGAATAAAGAATGTGTGAATTTGTAGATGTGCAAACATTGTTCAACCATTAAAAATGGGAAGATTCTATCATATCCCCTAATTGGGGATGATGTTGACTAATTTTGACTATTTTGCATACTATTTAGACTTATATTATTTCATAATTTGAGTAACGCTTGATCCATTTAAACCACTATTTAAATAAATCACATGTAACTATACTGAAATTTAAATTGTACCAATATGAATCTCAATGGTATGTGAAGTGCATATCCACACTTTAATGTGACTAATATTACCTCAAGCCGAGGGTAGCATAACAATTGCTTAAAAAACATAAGTATTTCCCACCCACATGTACCATCACATGACTCACATGCCTTTCCGGGCATGAGACTCTGGGCCAAGTAGCAAATCTCTTAGAAGAAAATGTTCATGTAAATCTTGACAAGCATCGTCCAAATCAATTAGAAAAACAGCCTTGGTTGATTTATTTGGTAAAGATTGAAACACTTTGCTTATAAGATCTGGTTTAGCTATCGGCAACCCCCATTAATATGTGATTCGTAAATATCATTATAAACATTTATTGAAGCTTGTGACATACTCTAGAATGCGATAATTTTTTCTCACTCTAATCTTTAATGGACCCAAAAAATAAAACACAAAAAACAAAGTCCAATGACAACCTTTTATCATTTTTTTTTATTTGTTTCAAACCTTAAATAGACAAAATAAAACAAGAAGTGAATTTTGAACACTGAAATAGCCATATCTCAATGGTATTATTAACTTGGTTTTAAGCGTTCATTTACTATGCCATACTTGGCTGTCTGAGATTGGGATTGAAAAACCTGTGTGTTGTGCAAAAGATGGACTATTTTGCGTTGAAAACCATGCACAAGCTTGAAAATCATGCCAAATTACAGCTTTGTTTACCCAGACATGCGCATTTTTTTGTCAAAACAAAAAGAGCCCGATGGAAGAATCCCCCTTCCCGTAAGCAGAGGTGTGTGGCACATGAATGCAATGCACAGATAACTTGGTGAAAGAGTCAACCATGCATGGGGATGAAACAAAGTGTACGGAGACATTATCGTTGTGGTTCTCAATGAAATTATCTAGTTTAATGAAAACATGAAGAGTAATGATATTTACATATTAGATATATTTACTCGTTGATGTACTTGTACTTATATAGTTTAGTGTGTTTTGTTTAGATTTTGCCAAAATCAATTGTCTTACTTCTCTTTTTGGCAACACGAACTATTCTTTAATTTCTGCATCGTATGGCACAAACCACTATTTCACGTATGTGGTTTTGAGAGAAGTTATCAAAGCAAGCTTCTTAAAAATTTAATTCTTTCATTATCAATTCTCTAAAAACAAAACAATTCTTGAAGAAGCTAATCCAAACATAATTGGATCCATCTACATTATCGTTTGTGTAACTAATCGTACTACTTAAAAGGCAATGTAAAATAGATTTAGAGCTAGTAAAATAGATCTGACCCAACGGGTTAGCCTGTATAACCTGTATTTAGGTTTGAACTCGGCCTCTAAATGACTGGCTTGAATAAAATTGAGCTTATTCGCCCTCCCTAGCTTGGCCCATTTGCCAGCTCTAGAACTAGTGTGAAAATAAATAATGTGCAACAATCATTTCTCAAATATGAATCCCAACAACATTAAGCGATGGAGTTTCCCACAATGAGCTTGACGTATTGGCATCCTGCAAATGAAGCTGGGATGTTCAAAAGGAATGCTTAATGGATATAACTAAGGACAAGCCACATGCAGGATGATGAATAAATTATAAATATTACACTCAAGATTACAAAACGGTACGTTTTATACTGAATTAAGCAATGCAGTTATGTGTTTCTGAGGTGTGAATAATTGACAGGCCTTCCTTTTTGGTAATTCTCCAATAAATTCAACCATGCATCAGAGAACAATTGTTTGTGCTATTAACACCTCAACGGAACAGAAGAAAATTTCTTTCACAAACATAATAGCAGACCAGATTACATTCATCAAACGTCATATAACAAATATCCAAAATCATAAAGACTTAATTGCACTTTTGATCTCTCTATTTTAATCATATGAACGTTTTGGTCCCTATTTTAAAATAGAACTTTAGTCTCCCAACTTTCACAAAATGAACAAAATGCACAAAAGGTGTAACTCCCCAAAAACTAACAGATTGAGCTAACATAGCAGCCTTGTGGCATAGACAGTAGAAGCGCACAGAAGAAAATTATAGCAAAATCTAAATCATTTGACCTAGTGACACAAGACTCCATGCCCTCAATACATTGATATTACAAACAGGGGCTGTTTCAATCCTTAACAAAAAAATCATAGAAAATGTTATAATACACAACTCGAGATGTGTACCAGTGCAAACTCGACAAGGACCCTTGGATATGATGACTTGGCTCCTACGCTTGTCCAATCCAAGGGTCACAAACTCTACAACACTGGTACACAATTTCATTAAAGTGTATTGTAGATGCTGCCAAAAATCATAGCAGAAGATTTAATACAAGGTGAACAAAATTAAATCCCAACATAAATCAATCTGACCATTTCATATTTATCAGCACAGAAATATCATGTTGCTCCCAAGAAAATATAATAACGATATATCTCCTTCAATACAAGAAATTCAAGCTACTTAAACCAAAATCTCATTTATAAGAGTAAGCTAACAATCATAATAACTATAAAATAACACAAGAAAGCATAAGGCCACTAAGAAATCACCGTCCTCTTGAAATTGCATCTTCCATCTCGCTGTGAGATGAAGGAAATAGTTCTATATAGCGACTCCCAAGTGTCATCCTGTCCTTAGCCATAGCAGCTTTTGAATCTTCAGCACTTGTGAATTCCACATATGCTTCTCCAGAAGGTCTCCCCTCCGAATTCATTATAATATGGATAGAATCCTCTGGCAACGCGTAATCTTTAAAGAACTCCATGATATCATCCTTACCAGCAGAAAATGGTAATCCCCTTAGTCGTAATACGCCTGTATGCTCAGCTGAATCCTTTCCTTCATCATATGATTTAGCCCTAGAGGAACTTCGACGTGGCGAGCCACCACGGCCATCTGAAACCTCACTGGCAATTGCCTTATAGTATTCCTGCCTCTTACTTCTGAAAACCTCAACATATCTCCTACCCATGTTCTGCCTGTTTCTCTGCAAAGCAAAGTCAACTTGTAGAGGGTACCCCAGAACACAGAAAGCTTCCCCAGTGAACTTGCCACCTTTGTGAAGAAAAAGAACATCAACAATGTCTAGACCATGGAAGAACTCAGCAACATCAGTTTCAGTACAGTCAAACGGAAGGCCACGCAGCCGAACAACAGGAAAAGGGGGAGGCTGGTTGACATATCCATATGGAGATGGGTTGTACATAAACCCGGAACCAGGGGAAGTCCCATAGAATGAAGATCCCGGATCAACAATTCGCTGACGTTTTGCAGCCATTTCGCGCCCATCACCACCATCAGCAAATTTACTGCAGTTTTCCCCAACAACCACAACAGAAAATAATAAAGTAGTTAATACTCAAACCAAATGGAGTTACCTAACTCAGCTATAAATTCAGTTAATCACTACAGTCTAGACATATATGATCAACTGAATTTAAATCATGTTCCATTTATTTGGTTGAAATTTGTGAATAATTCATCTCTGATTCTGCTTATTATGAAAAGAAAAATCTGATATAAATTTATTGGTTGGAAGGTAATATAGTCCGTACTGTTATCATCAGTAACTTGAAAATATGACAAGCTAAAGGCAAATAATAGATGCTCTTGAATTTAAGGCCATGAGACTAACAATCAATAGGCTATAAAGTAGTAACGAGTCCTAGTATCAATGGTCTTCTTATTATCCACTACCTAATGGTATCCAACAACTAAAATATGTGAAAAACCATTATAAAAGGAGACATAAGTCTACTAATTGAATTCTTTAATAACTACATTCTAGAACTTGATGGTATTTTTCAGTAATTTGGTCTATTATATAACTAGTTTTTAAGTGAAGATATTAAGATGCTGCTATACTTGATGATCCACGCAAAAGTAATCTCTTGGATGGAACGTAATACTTCTGATAATAAAAGAACCAAAATTTAGGGTAAAACTCCATAAATCATACCAAATAATTGTATTTGCCTCATTGAATTACCCATGTGAAATGTACAAGGCGTCTCTCTTCACCCAATACAACAAACAAAACAATACAAGAACAACCTCACAAACTTGAAAAATTCAAGCATTCACAAAAAGCATTACTCATCTTTATATGATCATGACAGAGGCTCCAATAAAACAAGAAACCAATGAAACTCCCCTTTCTTCCAATGGCCAGGTGGGACCCAAAATAGCATGGGATCCCTTAATAACTCTATAACTAACCCATGGAAACCATGGAGCATGAACCCCAAGAGAGATTTGATTCCAATTCACTCACCAACAACTTTTACTTTCATGATTAAGTTACCCGACCTTGTGCAAAGACAGCAACATCTAAAAAAGGTGCAAGACTTTATTTGCCTTAATATTTCTTAAGATTGGTGATCCTCTTAGAAAAAGACAAGGAAAGTAGTCCTCTGTTGCCCAGATGATGCATGGGTTACTTCGGAGGATATTTCCTCCACTTTTCAAGTTAGTGGGGTGTACCATAAAAATCCACCCAACTGCTTTAGTTGGATTCATGCACACCCTGGCATCAAACTCTGGGCCTTCTTTGCACTACTCAAAAGACAAAAGTAAACATAAATGAAAAAGTTAATGTAGTAGAGCTCTCCAATCACATTTCATGTCTGTCAGAGAAACACCCTTAAATTGACCATGGGCACTGCAGCAAAGGGAGACCCTGATAATAATCCTGTCACCCTTAGTTCTGCGGCGAGGAGAATTACTTCTGTGAAAAATGCTTTTGCAAGAATGATTATTGTAAAAAGGTAACATAGCTAGTTTCTGCTTTCTAGCAAATGCTCCAAATACGTGCCTCTCATTCACAGGAAAAACTGCTTCTGTTGCGACTTAAAAGCAATTTTAGTTTCTGGCCAAACACCATCAGAAGTGCCAGAAAGCGCTTTAGAGCTGTATAGAAGCTCGGCCAAACAGCCTCTAAGTATTCACTACTGATTATGATACCATCAAAATCAAATACCATGATTTTGGGTAAGACGGTGTCCGTTACCCTCATAGACTAACTAGGAGCACAAAATAAATCAGAAGAATTTTTTTATTTTAAAAAAACCTTTCTTATAAATCAGCTTGGGCCTTAAAGGGCCTAATTCTATTCTGAAAGTACCTTCTACAGTCTCTACAAGTCAAAACTGAATGATCAACTTGATTAAATCAGTAACTCTTACATATCATCAAGCCTAAGCAGGGAGACTTGAGCTTAATACTGATCATAATGATGGCTCAACTACTATAATACACTGTCCATAAAACATCTTTCATGTGAAATAATGAAAGCACAGACAAGACACAAGGATTAACAACAACACTTATACAAAAGCTTAATCCAAAATGTACTTATTTTAATGAAGTCCTAACACAAATCTAGAAAGGCCCCTCAAAACAAAACAACAATTGTGATATAGGGATCAAAGATACAGGGCATGCTAGACATCCTAAAAAATTGGCAACATAATAGAAGGTTTACCATGAAGTATGGGTACACCATTGTTGTTTCCATTCTCGTTCCAGAAACGTACAAGTAACATCCTCGCATATAGAATGTTTTTCTCTGCTCTAATATTCTTTTTAATATCTTTTAAGTTTGAAAATTTTGGGCAGTGTTGAAACGGGTCAAAGTGGCTTCAAAATGCTTCAAAACTAAATACCAAAAGGCTGTTTTGAGATGTGATGAGACTTGGCTATATGTGCCGAAATGTGACAAAATGGCTTTAAAATGCGCCCAATGTTTAAAAATTTGTAGTTTTATTTTATTTTATTTTATAAATATGAATATATATTGTGTAATATTTTCTTAACACTATTATGAACTTTTATAAGTATATAAACTAGCTATTAAATTTTTGAATTAAAGAACCCTGCCATATATGTACCCTGTATCATATTGTATTCATTAGATACCAATATCCATATTTGTGCAACATAGAAGGTTGATCAGCATCCACATCTTAAAATCCCTTAAAAGATTGATCAACCTCAGATGACCAGTCAAAATTAGAATTACAAAGAACAACTTCACTTTAGCCACAACTAGCAGGACTTCTGTACCCACCCTCTTAACTTTCTTAAGCATCCCATCTTGCAAATTCCTCAATCTTGACAAAAGGAACAGTGCTTACCCTACTCTTATTCAGAAAGGTATGGCAGGTCTTGAAATGATAGTCTAACATTTATGTTTAAACAGAAGTATTTACTCTACCATGGTTTATGACATCTACCAATACAAATGTTAGAGAGAAAAAAAGGAGGATACTACATCAACATATTATTGTCCATGAAAAATTGAAAATCCTAAACAATAAGAAACATCCAGTCTAATTTTCACATGCTTTAGAAGTTTGGATGCTGATAAAATGCTTTAATTATTAAAACATTCTTTACCCCAAGGATGTTGTTGAGTACTTTATGGCAATCAACTCTCTCATATAGGCATCTTATCCCTGAATAAACACAAGAATAAAGATGCTTGTGATCTTTTATGCATGCGAATGCAAAATTATAGGAAAATATTATTAGATACCTCTCCTTCAACTGTTGTATCATCACAATCCATACCAGTACCTCGACTAAATGCTGTAGGTCTCTCTAAATAATTTTCCAACAACAATTGGTAAAAACTACTAATTTCTTCACAAGCATTACAGGTTAAATACTACCCTAGCAATGTCAAGGGCAGACCTTGACCTTCCTGGAATCCCCAAATATTCAAAGGAGCTCTGAGATAGCATGTTTTCTTGTTAGAATCCTAGCATAGGGTAGTCAAAGTTCCATGCCCAGAAAAGCTTGTTACTCTCTAGATCATGAAGATTACAGAATATGGCCAATGGTCCACAGCTTCAGCACCACGGGGAGTTCCATCTAAAACTACCTAGATCATGAAGATCGCAGAACATGGACAATGGTCCACAGTTTCAGCACTGCAGGGAGTTAATCTAACAAAGTTTAAACTCAATCATCCTTAAAAAGGATAGGGATGAAATCAAGTAGGTAAAAGATCCAGTTCCAGAGGCTTGATCAACTTTTAAATTATGGATATTGAATCATCAACAATACGTGCTTCTTTGTACAGTCATCAAGGAAGAGGTCTAGCTAGGTATGACTAAGATTCTCAAGTTTAAAAGTGTTCATAAGGAAAAATCTATCACCCATCACCCATCACCCATTTTCCATAAGAACTATACACACTGTTTGGGTGACTATGTGAATGAGATAGTGAAAAACTTGCCAGAACTGTGTAGAGTGACAAGACATTAGGACATAATGTCCTCTTCCACCCATTCAGCAATAAGATATCTCCCGTCATCTGCTTGGAAAAAAATGTAACAACATCCTTAACATTGCAAATCTCAGAATGAAATTTACCCCCACAATTGGAACTTGAAAAACAAGGACCCACAAAATGATGCTTCTGGTTACATAACTTCAAACAGTAATATTAATACCAGTAAAGATCAAACTGTAAGCTAGAACTTTCACAATCAAATTTGCGGCCAAGGAGCAAGAAAGGAAAGAAATAGGTTGGATCTCTTTTTTCCCACTCAGCTTATCACTTATCAGCCACATCTTAATGATATTTTTGTAAGAAAAGAAAAAAAGGATTACATGAATTTATATTACAGAAACATCTAAGGAAACTGAGTATCACAATACTATAATTAAAACCAGTTGTTTCTTATCTCACTCTGAGTCTACCACCAACTTCTCAAACAAACATAAGATGCAGCATGAAAATTAACTACATCAATAAATGGTTGTCAAATTAGCCTCAATGTACAATTAAACCTAAAAATAACTATTCTTCCACAAGGTCAACAGAATCATTCAAGCAAAGGTTTTAGTGGTTCAAACCACATATCTGAATTGAGAATGACTATGAATTGCAACCATAATCACCGTGAATTGCTATGAACCAGCGATTTTGTTGATTCCCACAATTCCCTAAATAGTTTTGCAGCTGCTGTGTCGCAACAAATTTGGGTCAGATGCTGCGCAACCCAATTTCAGAAACCACAATTTTTTTCATTGCAATCTTTATGAAATAATGCATCAGAAAGTACCAAAACCAAGGTTCTGATTTGTTTTTGGCAGACCCACTCCCATTAATTTTCCATACCACAAGCAGGATGTAAAAATTTTACTTACCTATCTTCAGCTGAACTAGATAAAGAGTTCATCATGCTGGGTGGGAGGAAGAAAGGGACGCAGAAGACGACAGGGGGAGCAAGCAAGACAGAGAAAAAGGCCCAGCCAATGACTAGTTGTAGATAGGGTTCCTGCTCCTCTGACACATAATTTTTGTAGTAAAGTGCATACATCTTGACCCTTAAGAATTATTAAGGGTTAAAGTGATTATGCATTTTATTTAAAAGAGCACAGCTATTTGGTTAGAGAAATTTGCCAAGATTCAAAGGTGGTTGTTGGATAAAACAAAGTGATAAGGACAGCTTATTTATCCCAGAGTGGTTACAATCTCATATTATTCCTGGCAACAAATTCGGGGAACTTTCCCTGGCCAAATATTTTTCCTATTAAAAATATTCTCTCAGAAAATATATATTTTTTACACAATTAAATACATACCAACTATATCTCGATGACAATTAGCTATATACAGGAAATACATGAATTCCACTAGGCAGAAATAAAAATTTCCTGACAATATCCAATCCTTCAAATTTTGATGGTTATACATAAAAGGAGAAAAGAGTAAAAAAAAAAAAAAAAAAAAAAAAAAAAAAAAAAAAAAAAAAAAAAAAAAAAAAAAAAAAAAAAAAAAAAAAAAAAAAAAAAAAAAGAGATAACCATACATGATCTTTGTCTATTTGAAATCACGGGCAAAATATACAAATCTTGCAACTAGTTCCGCTTCTGCATACACCAAGACTTGAATAATCAATATAAGTTTTATTTTGTCATCCCCTTTTGATCAAATTTGACAAACGAAGTTAAAGGTCCTCTAATAGCTTTGATGTTGTTGAGATTGAGATGGATCTCTATGGAGACATTTGTTCTGTCCGATTTGGTGGAACAGAACCACTAATTGAATAGGCAAAGGTAGTCAAAAAGAGAAATTTGAACTTATGAATGACTAGCAACAGAGTCTCGTCAGTTTTAAGAGTTCTATTGTTTCCCAACAAAAATTCATATGTTCTTGCTGTATATAGTTTTCATTAATTGACGTATATTTAATATGTATATAATCACCAAAAAGTATTATCAAACAAAAAATTACATAATCATCTAAAACCTTTAATTATACTAAGGGTCAAGATATATACACTTTCCTTTCTAAAAAGCAAAGTGCATTTTAGATGAGCCAGAACTGTGTACGCAAACCCAGTACATATTAGAATTTTAATTTAAATAGTTACTAATGTGTTTGCAAAACTATAAGTTAATCAGTTTCTGTCCCTGCAGACTTTAGACAGAGACAGACCTAACGAGCAAACATGAGAAATTAATTTAAAAATAAATAGTAAGGACAAGATATTGAGAGTAGTAAAAAGTAAAATAGGGATGTAGTTTTCTCAAATAATATAATTTCTAATATAATTGATTGATGTTATTAATAGACCTTATATTGAGAAAATGTTGCATTAAAGAGAGTTGTATCTACTAGCTTGGCAATTTAGTGAAGAATAATTGTCATTTATGATATGTAGGTTACTGAACATATCTGACATTGCTATTTTAAGCATTAATTCTAGAAAGATATGAAGTTTACTTGCATAAATTTTAAAGTTGTTTAAAATTGTTACTAAATGTTATGATTCACAATTCAAAAAACAAACATATACATCTGAAACCCTAAGCCATGATTAAGATTCACAACTTGACAACCCTGCTCTTGCCCAGTTGAGAATCCAATTATACCCATTTACTTCTTTTCAAAACCCTATGATACCAACCATGTTACTTATTTTTCCCAAGAGAATATTAGAGCAACAAATCTCTGTTGCCTGCAACTGAAACAGACACACATTTAAAATCCCTGATTGAAAACCACACATTAACAGTCATCCGTTTTCTAAACGTATCACAAATTTTCCATAAGATAAGTGTCCCAAAAACCCCCAGCAATCCCTCTTATTGATGCCACCTGGATTGCCCTACATACAACCCCAAGCATGGAAATACAACTTGAAGCATAATATCCTGATAATGCTGCAGAAAGTTCATTGTAAAAACATATATATATATATATATATATATATATGTCTTCCCATCTCTCTATTGGGTTGCTAAGCATTCTCCTTCAAAACATTGGGAGTAAATCTGACTTAACATGCTTCAAATCACCATGGAGTACTAGCAGCATCTACACAATAATCCAGAAATCAACTGGAAGAATAGCAACTGCAGTAGTGGTACCTTTATGAGTACCTCACTCTTGTAAGTTCAATCCCTTTATTAATGTTCTCATGAGGAGAAGAGAACGACAATCATAATCTACCTGGCTAGGTGGATAATTTGGCGATGTCGATATTAATGTTGCTTCTTTAAATCACTGTGCCAATTTGTATAACAAAAAATCTTTCAAATAATTGCTGAGTGTGAACAGTTAGAATACTGCAGCTAATTTCTACTTTTCTTTCATATTGCACAATAAACCATAAATGTCATTGCTTAACACTAGCTATAATTTTAACCAAGTTTTAGGAATGAGGGATACAAGATATAGTCCAATTGCAGAATGGTACTTAAGCCTAAGAGACTCTCTCACCTAACAGGCTAGTCTTTTGGGTTGGGCTCTCCTCTTGGGCTTGAGACCTAACATTGGTGCGACATGGAAAAGGGATACCCAAGAGTGGAGCCCCATCCAAAGGGGAAAAGGGCTACCTGGTGCCAAGAAGAGTCTAGAGTGAGAGCTGTATGTGGGCATCTAGCTTTTAAAGGGGTGGGCAATGTTATGAGTCCCACATTGGTTCCACAAGAAATTGTGGAATGGTACTAAAGTCTAAGAGGCTCTCTCACCTAATAGGCTAGTCTTTTGGGTTGGGCTCTCCTCTTGGGCTTGAGACCTAACATATAGCTTATGGTGCAGAAAAATAACCTCCTATGTTTGACCTCATCAATAGCACCCATGGAACATAGCTAAAATTTGAGCATAGACAAATCCTTGCCCTTGCAAGAGTCAGCAAGACAGCATGAAGGAGAAGACATGATTTATATTAAAAAAATAAACTTGCTCAGGACAGGTTTCTATTCAGCAGGGAATATGATGTAATTCCAATCAAAACAAGTTCCCATTTAACCACTTTTCTCTAAGAGTAATCTGGGAGAGGTGGAAAGAACAGCGATTGAAAATCAAAAGATAATCACTGGATGGAATTTATTCATGGTATTAGAGATAAAGATCTGACTGTAAGGTCCTTGATTCCAGTCGACAAAATGAAGTATGGTAAACAATAAAAAGCCCATGATAGAAAGAGAAGAACTATATATTATAGGATAAACGTTGAATTTGCAAACTAGTAATTGCATGAAGGAAAGTAAGAGGAGACCAGATGTGACAACTATGAGAAACTGTGCTAGCTGCAAACTACTTTAGATATGCCTTTCATAACCTCTTTTCTAGATTATTTCTGAAGAACACAGCTGATGGTTCTGAAGTTCTTCCCAAGCCTACGGAACATTAAACAAAGATTTATAAAAGTGGGATAGGATCACATCCTAAAAGAAATTATTGGTGAGAACAGAGGATATATCCCCAAGCCTCATTCGATTTTGCACGTTAACTAATCTATTATCGTGCGAATACAACTTTACCTGTTATCTGAAAAGCTATAACATCATTAGTACCCATCATAATTGCAAACTTTTGATACCATTGAGATCATACCTATAACTACACTAATAAGATTCAAGTCATAACCACTCATCACTAGGTACTTAAATTGACAAAAGGATGTATACTCCGACACTCCCCCCCCAAAACACAAAAAAACAATAATTTGGTCCTTAAATTTCACAAGTTTATCTCACTACAAGGCAAAGTTTCTTGCTATATACTTTGGAACAAAACTAAACCACTGTTTGTTACCTTTTCTAGGCTCTCCCTCCTTTAGGAAACAAAGCAAACCAACACAAATGTGCATTAAAAGATTCTAGAGACAGTAAAAAAAAATTCCCAGTAAGAGAAAAAGCCAAATTAATAAGCAAACTTCAAGCAATTCTAATTTTACCCAAACAACAACAACAACAAAAAAACAGTTAAAATTTCGTACAAAAGCCTCTTTTTCTTTTTTTTCATTTTTGCTCGACAGAATCAAAGAGAACAGTTGCCCAAAATAGAAAAAGGGGACGAAAACAGTTCCAGTTCTGTGCAACGAAAAACTTGACAAAATTTTCACACACAAAATTTTAAAAAAAAATTAAACCCCAAAAATTAAAGAAGCAAAAAACTGATGTTGGCTAATAGAATCCGCTAAAAGAGCCAAAAACCAATTATATGAACTAAATCAACATAAGATGTCCATCAAAGAGTAAAAGAAACAGGAAAGTCCCAAACTGAATTAGAAAATGAGAAAAAGAATGAAGAAAAATAGAAAACAAACAACTAAATAAGAGGTTGAGGATAAAATCTCTTACCCTCTGTAGAACATTCTAGAAATTTGAGTTGGGCGGGAACCTTCGTGATCTTTCTCACTGGATTGTATATTGCAGCTCGTGCCTGAGAACGTGAAGTATGAAGAAGATGGTAGAATATGGGGCTACGGGTTACAAAGTTTTCTGCGAACGCGTACGATGATATCGTTTCTATTTTGTTCGGTTTCGATTTTTTCCTTTACTGCCCAGATTTTGGTTCCCGGTTGTACTTGTACTCACTTGCAATGTCGTTGCGATTTTCTTTCTACTGTTTTTCTTTTTTCTTTATTTCCTCACAAAATAGAAGGTAATATTGTGAGAAACTACATTTTATTTTGTATATAAAAGTAAAACTGTATACAAAGTATAAAATATAAACTATTTAGAATTGCAATTTAATTGAAAATTTGAGGCTATAATTAGTTAAACCTTAATTTATTGAGCACCGTAAAAAAATATATTAATATCACTAATGCTGGAGGAGAAAAAAAAAAGATGTTAGTGAGGAATAAAAATGAAAAAAAATCTTTTCAATTAAGAGTTTTGTGCAGAATACACTTTTTATTCCGTATTATGGTCTAAATCTCAAAATATTAAATTATTTAATATGTGCATGAACTGTGCTTTTTTTTTTTTTTATAAGAGAATGTGTCTAAACTATTAGTTTTTTATAAAATTTATAAATAAATAATATATAAAATGTCTTTAAAATAAATTAAAATATTAATAATTTTTTTATTTTATTAAACTAAAGTTGTGTCAATAATTTTAAAATGTAACCTATATTAAATAATTTAAAATTTTTAAAATTTTTGTAATAATATTAAAATTCGTTTTGCCTGAACTATCGATAAAATATTTTTTATTTTTATCTCTCTTAGTAACTTATTTTTTTAAAAAAAAAAAAACTCGAATTGCAATTAATTGTGATGGGTATGTATGTAATGGGCGACACACCTACTCACCCTACACGGGGAAGAGATCCAGTCATGTTAACTTGAGTCATGTTGCTTAGATCTAAGCCGTCTATTCTATTTAAAGTCATTTCAACCATCAAAACACATTAATATTTAATGGTTGAAATGAATTTTAATGAAATGGACAGCTTAGATCTGAGCAACATGACTCAAGTGATATGACTGGATCCAAATCCCCCTACACGGGGACCTTCTATACACTGCGCTACAAAGGGTTTGCTTTAGAGGTGATTCTATTTCCTATCCCCATTGAATCTTCAAAAATGGGTAAGTGGCTTCTTGTTTTCCCATTAATTGAATGTTCGGAACCATGCTTTGCTCTCCCTGCAAAACCGTTGTTTCTCAAACTCATAGGCAAATCACCACCATTTCTCGAACTTCACTTCAACTCGTTTCCGTTTCTGTACAAAATCAAAATTCATGGATATCTGTGAAATACATGTCCACCACTTCAAATGTGCAGCCCTTTCCAGTGTCATATCTCATTAACACAATTGGGTTATCACCTGAAGAAGCTGCTTCAGACAGCTGAAGAAATATTAATGAGTCTTCAAACACTTTTGGCTATTGCTGCTGTTTGTATTCATGGGTGTGTAGAACTAGAAATGGAGGAAAATGTTTGTGTATAAAATTGAGGGAATGGAACCAATTGAGAAAGTGAGGAGGATGTGAGTGACCAAAGAAAATTCTTGAATTTTTTGTCTTAAACCTTCAATTACAACATTGTTTTAAGGCCCTCATGGAGTGAAATTGCTAACTAAGCTATTGATTTGGTATTTAATGGGACACATCACATTTAACGGTTTAACTTATCACTTCGTTAGTTTTGTTAACGGCATGTGAAGGGAAAGATTATATTGGAGCAAAGCAAGAAAGCAAATGATCAAATTAAGAACATTTTTCGCTCCTAGATCAAATTGATAGTGTCTCCAAAAAGAAGGGATCAAAATAATATTTTAGTCAATAATTATATATTATACACTAAATAATCACATAGTACTGGGAGTTAGTTTAGTTATTTTGTTCAATGTGATGTTTTTAGCACTTTTTAGTCTTTTTTTTTTTTAAAAAATGTTTTTACAAGTTCTAAAACGTGGTTGGAATTAATTCTAAATTTTTGTCTTATAGAGACTACACAAGGAAATAGCTTCTCTCTTTCCAAAGTCGCAACCCATTCCGTCTTGAGTCCCACTGGTATTTGAACTAGGAATCTCTGTGTACAAAATGTTCAACTATTGATATATTTCCTTATAGGCTATAGTTTATTTTGTGAGTAAAATATCTTTATAGTTCTTAAAAGATACCCCTAAACTCATTTGAGTTTTTTTTTAAAAAAAATTTATCACTTAAATTGTTGAAAGTTTAATTAGTTGATCAAAATGATTTCTTTCAGAGGCTCTCGTGACAATAAAAAAAGTAACAATTTGTTTGGCTAATTAAACTTTGAGAGATTCAAATAATACAATATAATGATACACGTATGCATTAGGCGACACGCCTACTCTCCCACCACGGGGACCTTCTCTATACTGCGGCGCAACGGTTATTTTCTTTCTTATCCCCATTGAATCTTCAAAATTGGTGAGTGGCTTATCGTTTTGCCATTGATTGATTTTTCGGAACCAGGCTTTGCTTGCTCTCCAAAACCATTATTTCTCAAGCTCACTGGCAAATCACCACCATTTCTCGAACTCACTTCAACTGGTTTCTGTTTCTGTACAAAATAAAAATTCATGGGGATCTGTGAAATACATGTCCAACACTTCAAATGTGCAGCTTTTTGCAGTGTCATATCTCATTAACACATGTGGGTTTTCACCTGAAGAAGCTGCTTCAGCTTCCAAGTACCTCAATTTTCAAACTAGAAAAAAGCCAGATTTGATTATTGAATTCTTCAAGAAACAAGGCTTCTCTTAAACCCAGGTATTATGTCTTATAAAAGGAACGCCAACTTTGCTTCGTTATAATCCTGAGAAAACCTTTCTGCCCAAAATTCAGTATTTTGAGTCCAAAGGGGTTTTGTGTTTTGACATACCCAAAATCATAGCATCCTGCCCTGATGTTCTGGGAAGAAGCTTACAGAAACAAATCATTCCCTCTTTTGATTTCTTTATGAGCTTGTTTCACTCTGAAGACAAGGTCATTAAAGCTCTTAAACGTTTCTCCGGCATTCTTCTTGATCTTAACACCCATGTTGTACCTAACATCAAATTGTTAAGAGAAGTAGGAGTTCCTGAATCGCATGTTGTTAAATTATTAGAACAGCAGCCCAGGTCATTGACCATCCAAGCTGGTCAGTTTAAGGAGATCGTGGCCAAAGTGAAGGAAATGGGGTTTAATCCATTGAGGAGTGCATTTGTTACAGCTGTTGCTAGGATGACATGCATAAGCAAATCCACATGGACAAGGAAGGCTGATCTTTACAAAAGGTGGGGTTGGTCTGATGATGAGATCTTAGTAGCATTTCGGAGGTTTCCACAATGTATGACACTTTCAGAGGATAAGATTGAGAAGACGATGGACTTTTTTGTTAATCAGATGGGCTGTGAATCTTCCACTATTGCCATATATCCACAATTATTGGGCTATAGCTTTAAAAAATGAATAGTTCCAAGGGCTTCTGTCATCCTAGTTTTGTTGTCAAAAGGTCTGGTGAAACAGCTGGCCTTCACGCAAATGTTTTACTCGGATGAAGAAGTCTTCTTGGACAAGTTTATCATGCATTATGGGAATGAAGCTGATGAACTATTGAAGCTATATCAGGCAAAAATGGACGTTAAACAGAAAAATTGTAAAACTGCTTACTCTCTTAACTACATTTTTTTTTTTTCAATTTATGGTTCTTATTTTAATGAAGCTAGTCACCCGATTGAAAGATTTTCTTACTGCTTTTGTTAACAACCTCTGATTGAAAGGAAGAACAACATAGAAAAGAGTGAGAGAGAGGTGTCTGTAAGAGGTTTGTTGACTTTTAATATTGCCTTACTTCCAGCACTTCCTATGTTTATGTTGAGAGCAGAATCATTCCAAGGCTTTTTGGTCTTTCAAATTTCAATAGTTAGTATTGAATTATTTGATTATGACAGAAGTAGCGTTACAATATACTAGGATTTTGAGTTGTTAAAAGGAAGAAGCATTCCATTTTGACACTCTGAAAATAAAACAACTTAGGAGAATTGTTTTTAATAGGATGAAGCACTCCATCCTGATACTCTTTCAAACTTCAATAGTTAGTACAAGGTAATGAATATTCTGTTTGGTTGGGAGAAATGCTGGTATGGTTGTGCTGATTAGAGATTATGGCAACTTCGAGGTGAGTGGCTTTACTGGCTATCTGGCTGAATCTATTAATATCCATAAAGAGGTTGGATCTTTGGGGCAAGACCTTTTCCTGGCATGGGATGAAGATATTGTAACCTCAAAGTTGAATCTAATTGCCTCGATGTCCTGAATCTTGTGAACTTGGCAGAGGTGGTGTTTCGCCCTTACGGTGGTATTATTCTGGATATTTGAACTCTTTGTGTTGTGACTGACATGTCTCTATTTCTCACGTAATCAGGAAAGCTAAGCTGATAATTTGGCTGAGCATGCAGCTCATCAGAATAATTCGCTTATATTATGGATGCAAGCTTCACAGTTCCTTTGTCTGATCTTGCTTGCAGATTCTTCTTCTGTCCCTTTCTTTAGGCTTTCTTTGTTTTCTCTTGAGCACCATAAAAACCATTTAGGATGAATCTATTCTGTTTATAATTTTTCCTATTTGTTAGAATTTTGTCAGCAAATAATGATGCTAATATTTATTTGGATTATTTCTAAGTAGGAATTAGCTTGGTGTGAGACATTATACAAATCTTAAATTATTTCTTGCAATTTCTGATCTTTAAATGCTGATTTGTTTATGACTTGGAAAGTTGAACGCAAGCTCAGGCTTCTTTGATAGTGGTGAGTCTGTAAAATTAGCAGTATTAGTTATTTTGAAACATGCTTGACTATGATAAGTTTAACCTTTCCATTACTTTCTCTCTCCTTTCATAATTTTTGGCAGTACAGCAACTGATAGTGCTAATGACATTTGCATTACTGAAATTGAAGATAGCTTCTCCTGGGAGACAGAGTAAAGCCTTCAAAGTTCAAACACTCTGGGATATTACCAAATCTTAGAATCAGCAGATAGAGTGCATACTGCAAATACTTCACCCTTAAATCTACCATACCTTTCATTTAACATAACTTGTTCAGCCATCTTCTTGTATATCTGCTTGTATAAACTTAATCTGAAACTGAAAGTTTATCAAAGTATATTTTTTGATGAATTAACTGAAATTCTCTGCTTCATTGTTTTCTACCCAGTGATTTCTTAGATTCTTTGTTCCTTCAATTACTTACATATAAATTGGTGGTTGTTCTTATCAACATTGAAGCTAAGGGTATATATGATAGAGGCCAAAGTTGGTAGAAAATGTAAGAATATAAAATTTGAGATGCAAATCACTTAACAAATTACTTGATATAAAAACAAGATTAAAAATGAGATACCTTAATTTTATTTTTCCATTTTCTCTTTCTCACCAAACATAGAAAACTCTAGTTTTTTTTCTTTTTTTCTTTTGGTACAATAAAAGTTTAAGATGAGGAGAGCTTACTCTATTCCAAGGCCAATGCATGTCACAAGCTTCACCAAGGGCTTACAGTTGTACTTATAGATTGCCTATCAAAAAGGAATTGTTCTTAGTGAGATTCAAACTTAGACCTTACAAGTAAAGTGTTTCGATTCTTACTCACTAAACCAACCCAATTGAACTCTAATTTTATGGTGGTAAGGATGTAACAGATTCATCCAAACTAGCCAATGTTCGAATCTTAGGGCCAGCACCTAGGTAAATTTTTCTAAATTCTCCTTAATGCACTAGGTTGATGTAGGAGATGCACTCTTAAGATTGCTCGAGCAAGGATTTAGTCTTATGAAAGCTAGCTCGAATACACCTTTACTTTTAAAACCAAAAAAAAAAAAAAAACTCTAATTTTGTTAGCAACAAATCTGTTATGGTGTACCCCAAAAAATTCCTCTGATTTAGGTCCTAAAAAATGTAGAGTGTATTTTTGAAAGTAAAGATGTAGAGTGTATATTATGTAAAAATATTAGGGAGAAGAAAAAATTTTACTCTTAAAAAAATAATTGTTGATGATAAAATATTACATTATGTTTTCATAAAATATCAGGAGCTAAACAATTATTTAAATTATTTTTAAAAATCACTTAGTCTCTCTTGATGTATATATAGAATCTAAATCTTATAGTTGGATATGAAATATTTTTTAATTTTTTTTTTTCTTTCACTACCTGTTTGGATTTTTTTTTTCTTTTTGGTTTTTCACTAGATGGTTTCTACATCGTTATTATAAGACTAATTTTTACTCGAGTTTTGACATGTCCTGACTATTAATACTTTTAGATTTAAGTTCTTGAGAATACATTAAGATTCGCTCAATATGGAGCTCTGTTTGCCAACTGAGCCACACCTAGTGGTTGTCATTTATACCTTTACTTATTGAGCATGATTGCTATCCATTACTCCATTGCCTCTATGTTCGAAGAAGAAAAAAAACACATATAGGGTGGTTTGAAATAGGATACATAGTAAAATTTTAAACTACTAATTTCGTGGGACTAGTATCATTATTTAAAAGGATAATATGCAGTTAAAATAATGTTAAATGATGCCAAATGGGGAGGGTTTGAATGGCATGACGCCACAAATGACAACAAATGAAATACTACGGAATGGCGCCATTAATGTTTTTCGGAATGATGCCACTTCAAAAATGGGATCATTTCAGAATGGTGCCATTGAGGTTTTTAAACTAACACATATTAAAAAATTAAAAATATCAATTTTAAGGTAAATAGTTTTTAAACATCAACATTCATATAAATAATTCACAAAACACTAATATTGAGGTCAATTAACTTGAGCATTTTGGTCTTTATTTATTTATTTTGTACGAAAGTTTAAGAACCAATTAGGTAGGGCTAGAACCAAAGGTAGAGGTCAACACAAGTGGTTCAATTGGTCAAAAAGTTCCGACTGAGGGACCTGCACTTCTTAGGTGCTGAGTTTAAACCCCCTTATGACCAACAATCTTGCTTGGTGGGCATTTTTTCTCAGGGAGATCTCCTGGCACCCAATGATTAGTTGAGTAGCCTCCTCTAAGGACAAATAGTGCATTGGAGGTAATTCTCTATCTACCCCTTTGTGGATCCCCAGACATGTCATTGGCCCCTTGCCCAGTAGTACGGAATAACCTATTTTTACTATCATTTTTTCTTATCAAAGAAAAAAAAAANTCAAAGGAAAAAAAAAAACAAGAAAGAATGAAAGGTAGAGTTCACATAAAATGTCTTAGCAACAAATTCTCATGTCTTGAACCTAAGCTATTAAGTGAGAAGTTTGAGTTTCTCACTACTAAACCAAGCGTGTTGGCAAATTTCTCCCCCTTAGGTGTTTGGAATTTTTTAACTCAAAACAAGTAATTTTTAGGGAAAAACTAGAACTTGGGAAAAAAGATAGAGGAGTTTGGGCATCGCATGAAAATAATCAAAATATTATTGGCATTATGTAGTTATTCCATTTATATATATATATATATATATATATATATATATGCACACATACACTAAATAAAATAATCACATATTATATACATAATATCAAAAGATATTTTAATCAACTAAAACTTTTCAGTTCTGTGTCCTTCATCCCTTGTTCTAAATCTTAGAAATAATTTTCCCTAATTTTACCAATGGCAAAAATGAAAAGAAAAGAAAAGAAAACTCAATTTAGCTATGAGCGACATCGTTACATAACAGACAATATTAACTTCGCACTTCACCCTACAACAACCACAACATCGCAAAAGGTTTGCTGTTGGATTTCATCCTAGTGGACTAACATAATCAGTTATCTTTTGTATAAAACCAAAATTAATAAGTATCAAATATACTTGGAGCATATTATAGCCCACTATGATTAATTGTGTTATTGGGCTTTATGGGATATTAAATCCTTTGTTGATTATGTGAGATGTAGGCTTTGTGTATAGACTAACTATAATAGGTAGGTCAACGTATAGTGAGCACAAGGAGAGGCTCCTATGCTCTACCTATATGTAGTGTGGCTGCCTCATGAGATTACATATTCTATTGTATCTAGGGTCAGAGAACAATATCTCTCTTGCACACTAGTGGCTAACCTTAATGGTTTGTTTCTATGCCTTGTGATATCTTCATGTTGGATTCAATGTGAGGTAATCCTTCAAGTCTGTTAATTTTGTGTTTGATATATATGCTATAAATTGAGATTAACGACTAACAACTTCCTTCATTTACTTCGGCCTGAGCCTGATTGAATTCAACTGAGATATTCTTCAAAATCTAGTGAGTGTCTTCCTCATTTCACTGAATTTTTCGAAGTATGCTTTGTTTTTTTTTTTTTTTTTTTTTTTTTTTTTTTTTTTTTTTTTTTTTTTTTTTTTTTTTTTTCTGCAAAACCATTCTTTATGAGGATCACAGGCCTATGACCATGATTTCTCAAACTTCACTTCAACTGGTTTATGTACAAAATCACAATCCACGACTATCTGTGAAATACATCTCTAGCATGCGCACTTCAAATGTGCATCAGTTTGCAGTTTCTTATCTCAGACCTCAAGAAGCTGCTTCATCTTCCAAGTATCTCAAGTTTTGAACTCAAGAAAAGCTAAATTTGATTATTGAGTTCTTCAAGAAACAAGGTTTCTCTCAAACCCAAATATTACGCATCATAAGAGCAAGGCCACGTTTTCTTCAATACGATCCTGAGAAACAATTTCTTCCTAAAATTAAGTCTTTTAAGTCCAAAGGTATCTTGAATTCTGACATACCTAAAATCATAACATCCTGTCCTGAAATCATGGCAAGAAGCTCACAGAAACAAACTATTCCTTCTTTTGATTTCTTTATGAGTTTGTTTCCATCTGAAGAGAAGTTCATTAAAGTTCTTAAATGTTTCTTCGGCATTCTTCTTGATCTTAACATCCATGTTGTACCTAACATCAAAATGTTAAGAGAAGTAGGAGTTCTTGAATGGAATATTGTTAAATTATTAGAATTGTGGCCCCCGGGTATTGATAAAGAAACCTGATTAGTTTAAGGAGATTGTGGGTGAATTAAAGGAAATGGGGCTTGATCCATTGAGGACAACGTTTGTTTAGCTGTTGGAACAATAACATCTATAAGAAAATCCACAAGGACTAGGAAGGCTGACCTTTAAAAAAGGTGGGGTTGGTTTGATGATGACATTTTAGCAGCATTTGGGAGGTTTCCACTATGTATGACATCTTCAGAGGAGACAATTGAGAAGATAATGGACTTATTTGTCAATCAAATGGGCATTGAATCTTCTACAATTTCCAAATATCTACAATTGTTGTGCTTAAGCTTTAACAAACGACTAGTTCCAAGGGCTTCTATCTTTCAAGTTTTACTGTGGAAATGTCTGGTGAAAAAGATGTCCTTCTGGAAAAATATTTCATCCAAGTGAAAGGGTCTTCTCAAAGAAATTTATCATGCATCATAAGAATGAAGCCAATGAATTATTGAAGCTATATCAGGAAAAAATGGATGTTGAGGGATGACTGGAGAATAGAATTGGTATAAGGTAATGAGTCACAGTGACATCAATTGTAAAACTGCCTACTCTCTGACCTACATTTCTTTTTATCATTGCATTATCAATTCACCTTTTGTTGTTGTTTGCTCTGATTCAACTTAAACATGACCAATCAAAATTATGTTTTCCATTTTACAATAGATTTGTCGCTTGATTGAATCTCGCTATTAAGTTTAATAATGTTATCTGTACTACTTGACATGCTGTTCAAGAAAGCTAACCAGAGTGTTGATGCTTTCCCAAAGCATGCAACTCATCCAGATGATATGTTGATAGTATGGATACAAGCTTCGCTATTCCTTTCTTTGATCTTGCTTGCTCATTCTTTTTCCGTCCCTTTCCCTTGGTTGTATGAGTAGTGTACATAAGAGTTTTGAACCAATTTTAAGAGTATAGTAGGAGAGGACGAGAGAAAGCTTTGTAATGGGACCAACAAGGCAACAAGGTTTAATATGTTATTTTTTCTATTAATATGGTCAATGAACTAATGAGGGCAAATTTATTAAATATAATATTAAATATTAATTAAGTTATGGCATGTTAATCATTCTACTTCTAGCATGTAAATCCCTAGCAATCTGTTAGAATCAATTAGGATCAATTTATCATTTAAGATAGGATCAATCTATTTCCTAGAATCAATATGTTTCTCCTAGACTTTAGACTCACAATGTCTATATATTCTCTGTAATTCTTACTCTGTAAATATCAAGAAACACAAATTCTACATGGTATCAAAACCCTCCTCCTTCTAGCAAAGTTTTTTTTTTTTCCCTCTCATGGCGTCCTCTAGCTCTTCCTCCTCTGCTCCTTCCCTTCCCACTCCTAGCACTCGAGAGTTCACCAAACTCACTACTTCAAACTATTTTCTTTGGCTATGGCAGATGAAACCATTCTTGATTGGCCATGGCTTTTGGAAATACGTGACTGGCACATACCTCAACCACCCACTCATCTTCCTATATCTGACACCACCACAGACTCTACTCCTCAACCCAATCCACAAGACCAGTGGATTGTCAGTTACCTTGCTTAAACACTCACCGACTCCCTTCTTGCTCTCACAGTAAGCTGCGGCACCTCTCAATCACTTTGGGACTATCTTCAACATCATTTC
This sequence comes from Cercis canadensis, assembly GCA_003255065.1. Taxonomy (NCBI): domain Eukaryota; kingdom Viridiplantae; phylum Streptophyta; class Magnoliopsida; order Fabales; family Fabaceae; genus Cercis; species Cercis canadensis. The sequence goes on along the minus strand of QAOA01008131.1, from coordinate 26,172 downwards.
TCTCAAATGTCCACCGCCAATGAGGCCAATCTCCACTTTCAGCTCATGGATATGCAGAAAGGCACCAAGACTGTTGATGAATACCTCTGCTATGCCAAATCCTCTTCTTACGCCCTTGCTGCCATCAACGAACCTATTTCCAACAAAGATCTTGTTACTGTTGTTCTTCAAGGTCTTGGCCCAAATTATAAAATACTTGTCACTGCCATTCTTCTGGTGCCCCTCTCCCTGATTTCGCCGATCTCTTATCTCGCCTTCTCTCCTTTGAAACTTAAAACCAAGCAACTACTCCTCTTGCTAGTCAGCATACAACACTACTCCATACTCAACATCCACGTGTTTCACAAACCCCATTTCAAAGCCATCAGACCAATTTCTCAAGTTGCCGCAACCATGGCAACAATAGCGGCGACCACAGTGGGTATGGCTGTGGCAGTGGCAGACACACCAACAATTGGAATCGTTCATCCTCTTGGTCTCACCATTCAAATAGGCCACACAACTATGGGCCTAACCCTCCTTGGCAGCCCACCTGGCCATCTTATCAACCTAACTGGGCTCCAACTCCACGTGGTCCATCTCCCTCTTCTGCTGGCATTCTTGGCCCAGCTTGGTGCCCCACTTGCAACATCACTCAACACACACATGCTGCTTGTCCTCATCGCTTCAATGGACTAACATCTTTTCAGCCATTTGCCAGTGCCAACTTTTCTCAACCTACAGACACCTGGTACCCGGATACTAGAGCTACAAATCACATGAATAGTCCCTCCACCAACCTTCAAGGCCAACAACCACATACGGGCAACAATTATGTGATAATGGGTAATGGGGATTCTCTTCCCATCACCCATACCGGTAATCTTTCCTTCTCTTTAGGTTCTTCTAATTTCCATCTTCGTCATGTTCTTTCAATCCCATCTTTTCGCACTAATCTCTTATTTGTTGCTCGTTTTACTAAAGATAACAATGTTTACTTTGTCTTTGCTCCTTATTTCTACTAACTCTATAATATGCTCACCGATGCCCTTCTTTTTCAGGGCCCATGTAAGGATGGTCTCTATCCTCTATCATTTCCATCTTCTTTGTCCTTTAAACCTCACGCTCTTGCTGCTCTCACATCTTCTACTTGGCATCATTGTCTTGGTCATCCCTCCTCCTTGGTGTTGTCTCACTTCGCACCATCTATAGGCTTCAAACACTCTAATAAAGAATTTTGTAAGGGCCGGGATGTGCTCTTAGTAAATCAACCCAACTTCCATTCTCCAATAATACTTCTTTGTACCTTCGTTGTTTTATTTAATTCACTCTGATGTTTGGATGTCACCAATTCCCTATGTTAGTGGCTTTCACTATTATGTGCTATTTACTGATGCTTTCTCCTGTTACATTTGGATTTATCCTATGCGCCGCAAGAGTGAAGTATTTTATCATTTTCAAACATTCGTTGCTATGGTTCGAAATATTTTTAATTCATCCATTAAATTCCTACAAAGTGATAACGGTACTGAATATGTTAATCACTCATTCTCCCAATTTTGCAATCACTTGGGTATTCAACATCACTTATCTTGCCCACACACTCCTCAATAAAATGGGCTTGCTAGACGCAAGCACCGTCACATTGCTACCATCATCCGCATTCTTCTCACCACAACCAATCCCCGTCATTCCTATTGGGTTGATGTTGTCCCTCCTACTATTCACCTCATAAACCTCCTTCCTACAATTGTCCTTAATTGGCTCACTCCTTACACTTGTCTTTTTTATTGTCTCCTTACCTATTTCCATCTTCGTACCTTTGGGTGCTCATGTTATCCTTTTCTTGGCCCCTATACTGATCATAAACTCACCAATCGTACTATGGAATATGTGTTTCTTGGATATAGTACCAATCAAAAGGGCTATCGATGCCTTGACCCCACTATTGGCCCGGTTTACACCTCTCGGCATGTTTTATTTAACGAAAATTCCTTTCCTTTTTCTTCTTTGCAAGTTCACTCAGCTTCCTCTTCTGTTGAAATTGATTTTCAACCCATCACCACTCATGCACATGATCCAATGAATCAAAATGCTACGTTGGACCCACAACTCTTCTCTACAGCCGAAACTAGTTCTGAGTTAAGATACATTCCTGCAGAACCTCAAATGGACCATGCACACTCTTTAACCCATGATCAAAATATTATGCCTCCCTTATCAGAAATGTAACCACCTTTAGCCAATGCATCTTCTACGCAAGCACCGCCAATCTCTACTCATCCCATGACCACACGTCTTTATGATGGAATTAACAAACCGAAGACCTGTACATATGGTACAATCCGATATCCACTTTCTCATG
>QAOA01008131.1:5875-23304 GCA_003255065.1 Cercis canadensis | reverse complement strand
GCCGCCCGGGGGGGGGGGGGGGGTTGTTAATCATTCTATTTCCACATGTAAATCCTTGGCAATCTGTTAGAATCAATTAGGATCAATTTATCATTTGAGATAGGATCAATCTATTTCCTAGAATCAATATGTTTCTCCTAGACTTTAGGCTCACAATGTCTATATATTCTCTATAATTCTTACTCTGTAAATATTAAGAAACACAAATTCTACATGGCACTAAATGGAACAAGTAGCCAGTTTCCAGACTTTCACGTGTTTAACTTCCCAAACAAATCCTTATTTATTTTTAATATACTTTTGGAATTTCATATTATTTCTTTCTTCTTTAAAAAATTTGATAAAATCAATCGAATATTAGTTTCCAGTCAAATACTCTTTCTAAAAGAGAAGCTTACTTTAGTTCTAACATTCTTCTTGAGTCTATAGTCTAGACCCAAACCGGATGAATTGAAGGTAGAAGATTACTATCATATTTAATTTCATTTATCTTTCTCTTTGGGTTTTTACTTTTTACCGTGATCTGCATTTTATATCAATTGGATGGTGCAAAAACAAGTAAATTTAGGATGCAAAAGATAAGTACAGGTATCGATACCCGGAACAAATGAAATGTGCGGGATTTCCTTTTTCAAACTTCTCTGTTGCCATAGTTACACATTCTACTTCTGAGTGATGTCTCAGGGGTTTCTTTTCCCGGTAAAGTTTTTGTGTAGTTCTCGTTTGAGCTTTAGCCCCGTTTGATTACCCAAAAAAAAAATGCTCTTTGGCCAAAACACCGTCACCGTTGCCACGGCAAGCTTGAGTGAGAGGGGATTGGGGAATGAAATGAATAGCTCAGACCAGCGATGCCCTTTTCTGTTGAGTAAGTGCATGAGCCTGAAATTGGCAAAGCAAATACAGGCCCATGTCTACAAGAATGGACTTGATACTGATCCCTTAGTCACTGGCAAGCTCCTTCTCCTTTGCGCCATTTCAATCTCCGATGCTCTCCACTATGCTCGCTGTCTCCTCCAAAAATTTCCTAACCCATATGTTTTCATGNCAAAAAAAAAAAACCAAATTTTAAATAGGCCTCAAAATTTAGGCCCAAGCCTAATTTTAAAATAGGCTAGATTCAAAATTGATAATGCTAGGTCCTAATGTGAGATTATAGTTTAGTTTGTCGAAAATTGTTTTGAACAAGTTTTAATTTTGAAAATAGTTTAATAAATATTTTCTAAAATTTTGAAATGATAAGCACATTAAAATTTACCACTACACTAGGGGTGAGCAAAAAATTGAAGATCGACCGGTTTTGACTGAACCATGACTAAACCAAGTTGTTCGGACGGTTCGGTTCAGGCGAACCAGTTAAGGGTGGTAAGGATTTCAACCTAAAATCAGTTAACCAGTCAGTTTTGGTTTGAAATTTTTTAAACCGTTGATAACCAAAACCAACCGAACCTTCATTAATTGTTACAATTTTTACTTTTCCAATGCCTCTTATCTTGTGCAACTCACAGCTGTATCATGTATTTCATTCAATTTTGGCTTAATTGCAATTTTGGTCCTCCTATTTTAACCACTTGAATGTTTTGGTCCCCCTTCTTTAAAAATGAACTATTGAGTCCCTCTATATTTATAAAATGTACAATTTTAGTCCATTTATCTTTAAGTCAAAATTCTTAGGTTTATTTCAAGGTATAAAATTCTTTGATTCATAATCCTATCGTTCAGATTGAAGGGCTACATCTTATGAACCTCCTCATTAAATTTCAGCTCAATCTAACGGTGGGACTTAGCCCAAAATACCAAAATCATAATTTTTCATCTAACTGCAAAATTTAGACTTTTTCACCGTTAGATCGAGCTGAAATTTAATTGGTAGATTCACAAGACGTAGCTCTTCAATCTGAACGGTGAGATTATAAACCAGAGAACTTTACACCTTGAAATAAACCTAAGAATTTTGACTTAAAGATAAATGGACTAAACTTGTATATTTTATGAATATAGAGGGACTCAATAGTTCATTTTTAAAGAAGGGGGACCAAAACGTTCAAGTGGTTAAAATAAAGGGATCAAAATTGTAATTAAGCCTAACATTTAAGATCATGGCTAAGTTTTTGAATGGAAACAAGGCTGGCCGATAGTTTAGGTACATGGAGGACATTTTTTAGGATAAGGGTAGGTGTAATATGTATATCTCCAAACCCAGCAACAGTAGCTAAAGAGCCATTGACCACCACAATTTTCCTGCTACTTGGGCATGGGGTATAGGTGTGAAAAGGTTGAGATGTGGGGGTCATATGGTCTGTGGCACCCGAATCTATTATCCAAATATTGTTAGAAATTTTTTTGAGGCATTCAAGCAAAAAGGGAATGAAGATTTACCTAAAAGAGTGATGAACAATATTTTTATATATTAATTAATCCCTATTTTTAACCTCCTAATCCTATTTTGGGCCTATCTGATTGGACTTGGGTCATATTTCATTAATTATGTTCAAATTGGGCTTAAGTGTGTTTTTCAACATTATTAGAGTTTTGACACTATTCTGTATTTCAGATATATATTTAGTTCTGGATGTCTAAAAATTGTGATTCTTGCCTTATAGGAAAGCTAAGAGGATTATCTATAACTTTCATTCAGACCTCCAAGGCCAATTTAGACGTTCAGTGGATCAAAGTTAACCCAGAAGTCAGAGTAGAGTTGTTGCCGCTGGATCCTGACACCGTATGCAGTGTTTGGACCATAATTTGTGTTGTACATGTCGTATGGACTTGAAACTAGTCCCATTGAAAAGCTAAGCTGCATGGATGCAATTTTTAGGAAGGCCAGTTCAACAAATTATGAAGTTAAAATGGTCTTATTTCTTGTCGAAAATGACTGATTAGTCTAGACACCTATATGGACTTAAATGAGCTTAACTTCCTCAATTCAGGCCCAATTAGGCCCAAACCGGAGCCCATTTGAAGCTGAGTTCCAGAGGTTTAAACTAGGTTAGGGGTAAATTAGGTGTGCATGAAAGTTACGAAGTTATAAGCAGAGAAAGGAGGCAGACGAGTTATCATTTTTCTAGACTAGGCAGCTTTTGTTTTCTCTCTTGAAAATTTTGGAGCTCTTTGATTTATGACTACACTTCTCCATTGGAGCTTGAATTTCATGACCATGGAGGAGTAGAATCCTTGTAACTAAGTTAGATTCCTGATTAAATTCAGTTTTTATTTTAAGATTATGTTCTTAATTGGATTAAACTTAATGCAATTTCTTCTTCTTTGAATTTCTACCTTGCTTTAATCTTTGTATGAATTCATGAAGATCTTTGTGATTTATATGGATATTGAAGTAAGAAATAGAATTTAGATTGATCAATCTTTAATATGTGGTTAGAATTTAGAGAAGCTATGTTATGTTAATTGATGTTTAGTTTTTAGATTAATCACTAATTGTTTAGTCTTTGTGATTACAAGATTAGTGATTGTATGTGATTAATCGAATCCTGAGTGATAACTCAGTAGGAACAATTGATCATAATTAGAGATTTCAGTTGTGATTAAACTCAATTAGTAGTGCTACATTAAGACTTAATCACTCATGTTAATCTAGGATGAATCAAACCGATTTTTGATGGATGTCTAGCTAGGTTATGCCTTTAATCAACTACATTAATCTTTGTTTAATTCTGTAATTTACTATTATAATCTTATTTCAAAAATCCCCTGTTTTTAACTTTAAATTATTGATTACACATTGCATTCCTTGTGAGACAAACCCGGATTATGCCCTCTATTGCATTCTAATTAGGGGATTCAGTTTAATTTTATTGGTTAAGCGACAACACCAATCAAATTTTGGCGCCGTTTTTGGAGAATGTTAATGTTAGTTGATGATTTTAAGTTCATTGTGTGAATTCTAGTCATTTGCTCCCATTTCCCCCTTGTTTTCCTTGCATTTTGGCTTAATTCACTAATTTTCGCGTGTACTGTTCCGGCCAAAATATTTTGCTCCGATTGATCTGAAATTTAGTCAGTTGAAGGAGAATGGGCCAACAATCAATAGTCACAACTTTTAGCTGTGAGGTTTGCGTTTTTAAGCCAATTTCCACTGTTTTGACTACTTTTGCATTTCTTAAATATTTTTTATTTGATTTTTGAGTTCTATTTAGTCTCAGATTTCACCCTGTGGTGGTAGAAAAATTTTAAAAAATATTTAGATGGGTCAACTAGTCTTATTTTGGTCTCTTTTTGCCTTTGTTTAGTGCATTTTGTGTGTTTCTATTTTAGTGCAATTTTGTCACCTTGTTTTTCCTTTATTTTGGCTTGAATTAGTTGATTCCTTGAATTGATTGCTTTGTTAAATTCAGATTACTTTCTGTCGATTACTTTCTGTCATTTACTTTTTGTCATTTACCTTTTGTCATTTAATTTCTGTCGATTATTTTCTATCAATTACTTTATGTCATTTACTTTCTATCATTTAATTTCTGTTAATTTCTTTATGTCATTTAATATCTGTCAATTACTTTCTGTCATTTACTTTCTGTCATTTAATTTCTATCAATTGCTTTTTGTCATTTACTTTATGTCGTTTACTTTCTGTTGATTACTTTATGTCGTTTCCTTTCTGCTGATTACTTTATGTCGATTACCTTCTGTTTTAGCCATTTTCTGTCCTTATTTCTGTGTTTCTGTGTTGTGTTCCTGTTTTAGTGTGCTTTGGCATTCTACCAATCTTGTGTGCATGATGTATGACTCGGTCTTCTTGCAATGATTTATGTGATATTGATTGTGAGATTGATAAAACATTTCATAGCCGGCATAGACAAGCTAGGAGAAGAGTAGTTGTTGATCCTATTCTTAATCATGTTGTTGTTAATCCTGTTGTTCATAATTCTATTGACAACATGGCTGACCATAACATAGATGATAATGTGGATCATATTGTTGATGATGCTGCCAATAGGGCTGGACATAATGATATACATATTAGACCTAGGACTCTTAAGGAGCTTGCTGCCCCAGATGTGACATACCAATCTTTAGGCATCCAATACCCTGAGTTAGATGCTTCTTTTGAACTCAAGTCCGGATTGATACACTTGTTGCCTAGATTTCATGGTCTTGCAGGTGAGGATCCCCATAAGCACTTGAAGGAATTCCATGTGGTTTGTTCAACAATGAAACCACAAGGAGTTTCTGAAGAGGACATTAAATTGAGGGCATTTCCTTTTTCTCTTGTGGATGCTGCAAATGATTGGCCCTACTATCTCTCACAAGGCTCAGTGACAAATGGGAATGGGATGAAGAGACTCTTTTTGGAGAAGTTTTACCCTGCCTCTATGACTGCTGCAATTAGAAAGGACATTTGTGGTATAAGGCAGCTTCCAGGAGAGACCTTGCATGAATACTGGAAAAGGTTCAATAGGTTGTGCTCAAGTTGTCCCCACCATCAGATTAATGACCAACTCTTAATTCAATATTTTTATGAGGGTCTAATGCCTATGGAGAAGAGCAATATTGATTTTGCTAGTGGAAGAGCATTGGTGGATAAGACACCTGTTGTAGCTAGGGATTTGATCTCTAATATGGCTGCCAATTCTCAACAGTTTGACATTAGGATGCATTCTGCCAATAGAGGGGTCAATGAGGTTAATGTGCACCTTGCTGACCAACAGAGATGGAACATAGGCTTGATGAGTTAACCTCATTGGTGAGACAATTAGCCATGGGAAAACATCAACAGCCAGCCATACCACCAGTGCAGCCAGTGCAACCAATTCGAGTTTGTGGCATATGTTCTTGTTCTTCCCATTACACTGATGCTTGTCCTTCCCTTCAAAAGGATATCTCTTCCTTCCCTAACCAAACAGTAGTTGTAGCCAATATTTTTCCTAACAAGCCTCAGTATTCCCAATCTCAGTACTACCAGCCTCACCAACCAAGACATGACCCTTTCTCTACCACATATAACCCTGGTTGGAGAGACCATCCAAACTTGAGATATGACAATAACATGCAACCACAACAGCAACCTAATCCTCAACCTTACCAGTCATACCAAAATAGACCACCAGGCTTTTAAAACAAACAACATTTCCATCCTACAAACCAGCAAGTTTCCACTTCTAACCAATCTACACCTAACCTAGAAAAGCTTATGAAACAATTCACAGTCAATAACCTCCAATTCCAGCAGAGCACTGGAGCTACCATTCAGAATTTGGAGACTCAAATTAGCCAATTAGCTTCATCCATTAGTCAACTACAAGCTCAAGGTTCTGGTAACCTTCCCTCTCAAACAGTTCCTAATCCAAATGGGAAGAATGTGAGTGCAATCACCCTTAGGAGTGGCAAGGAAATTCCTGACCCTACTCCTACACTACAGTCCAGAGCAAGCTCAGTAAACCTGTTTTTGACCCTACTACCAGTTTCAGTCAAAGTAGTCCTACTCCAGAGATACCATAACAGCAGAAGATCCCTTATTCTGTGCTTCTGCCTTTCCCACAGAGAGCCCTTCAATCCAAAAAATTGGATGAGGCAAATAAAGAGAGGGAGTTTCTAGAGACATTTAGGAGAGTTGAAATCAATATTCCATTGCTAGAGGCAATCAAGCAGATTCTGAAATGTGCAAAGTTTTTGAAAGAGTTGTGCATTCATAAGAGGAGGCTAAAGGGCAATGAACGAGTCAGTATGAGCCAGAATGTTTCTGCCCTCATTCAACCTATGCCTCAAAAGTGCCAAGATCCTGGGACTTTTACTATACCCTGTGTCATTGGAAAATGCAAATTTGAGAATGCTATGCTGGACCTTGGAGCTTCTATCAATGTCATGCCAAAGTCAGTATTCCAGTCACTTGGACTCGAACCTTTGCAATCAACAGAAGTAGTGATTCAATTGGCCAATAGAAGTAATGCTTACTCTACCGAACTCATTGAAGATGTGCTAGTTCGAGTTAATGAGTTGATCTTCCCAGCAGACTTCTACATTCTAGACATGGAGGGAGAGCCAACAAGTAGCAGGACTTCAATCATTCTTAGGAGACCTTTCCTCAAGACTGCCAGAACCAAGTTAGATGTGCATGCAGGAATCCTTTCCATGGAATTTGGTGATAGTATTGTTCAATTTAATATCTTTAATGCCATGAAATACCCCATGGAAGACCATTCTCTTTACTGCATTGATATTATTGATGAGTTGGTCGATGAGATTTATGATAGCTCTCCTTCTAAATTTTCTGAGTCATTGCTTTTGGATGATTCTATATATTGTAGCTATGATAGTAATTTTGTTTCCTTTGCTTGCTCTGAGATTGCTGCATTCTTGAGATATGGTGATTCTGATGAATCAATTTCTACAGAATTTGAAAAAGACTCTCAAGGGACAACCCAATGCTTAGTGAGAGTGGTCTTTGACCCAGATATCTTGTTGTGCTTGTTGCAAATTAAAGGAAGATGACACCAGCTTCAGGAGAGTTCTCTTTCTGATTATGTTTTTGTTGCTATTTTTATTGTCATTCTGCATATTGTTCTAGCCTTCTTTTTGCATTTTTCATAGCACTTTAAAAATTTTAAAAGTTGTGAGTTTGAAGCAATTGTCATTTTGAGGTTTCTAGCATGGTTGAATAGATTCTTGCATCTTTTAGTTAGCTAATTTGGTGATGGAATTTGATGTGATGGATTAAGTTTGATGGAGCATACCTAGTGAGTTTTTGAACCTATTGTCATTCTATATTCCTTTCTTGTGTGCATTGTGCTCATGATGTTTGTTGCTCTAGAACTTGTTTTGCTTCTTTTTGAGACTACATTGTCATTTGCATGCATGAATGTGATGAAGGCCATCTTTTTTTCTTTTTAGCTAGATAGCCAAATAGCCTTCCTAACATCATTTCCCTTGATTTCCCCCTTGAGCCTATTTTTTCCATTCTTTCATTTAGCTCATTACAAGTTTCTATCTACCTTAGGGAGTATGAAAGCATTGGTTGAAATATTGATGAGTTCTAGTTGTCCGGGACGGGCAAAGTTCTAAGTGTGGGGGGAAGGATTTGTGAAATTTGAAGGAAAGTGGCTATATGAAATGTAAAGACAAAGAAATGTTAGCCAAAAGAAAAAGAAAAGAAAATTTTGTTTTTAAAAAAAAAATCAGAAAAAGAAAATGCAAAGAAAAAGAGAATAAAAGTAGTGGTTTGCCTTCCAAAGAGGAAGAAGTGTGTAAAGAAAATTGCATAGAGCTTTTGGGTGTATTTTTGTGCTTAGTGTTGGTTTTGACTCATCATTCGCAATGTTCTCATGCTCTCTTTGGTTTTAATTTGCCATATCCATATTTTATTCTTTCTTTTCCCTTGGTCCTTGGCCCCATTACATCCTTAAATAAAGTCCTTCTGATTTGTGCATGCATGTGTTTAAAGTAGTGGAAATTAGAAAATAAGCAAGCTTATGGTAGTGCAAATTGTCATGATGTGATTTGAGTGAAATAATAACCCCCTTAAACACTTGAGGGATTGAGAATGTATCTTGTGTGAGGTTCTATCTTTCTTAGTTCTTCACTTCATTTGAATTCACCATGCTTGTTGATTGAAAGTGCAAGAAATAGATTTATGATTATTTTGATTCTTTTAAATTCTTGATTGTTCTTCTTGCTCACTTAACTTTTGCATTCTTGGAAGTTGTTGTTGGGAAATGATCTCTTAGTTGTCTTAGTTGTTTCCTAGTTTTAACTCTAGTTTGTCCGGGACGTGCAAATGATAAGTGTGGGGGGATTTGATGAACAATATTTTTATATATTAATTAATCTCCATTTTTAACCTCCTAATCCTATTTTGGGCCTATCTGATTGGGCTTGGAGTTATATTTCATTAATTATGTTCAAATTTGGCTTAAGTGTATTTTTCAACATTATTAGGGTTTTGACACTATTCTGTATTTCAGGTATATCTTTAGTTCTGAATGTCTAAAATTTGTGATTCTTGCCTTGTAGGAAATCTAAGAGGATTATCTACAACTTTCATTCAGATCTCCAAGGCCAATTTAAACGTTCAGTGGATCAAAGTTAACCCGGAAGTCAGAGTAGAGTTGCTGCCGCTGGATCCTGATCCGCATGCAGTGTTTGGACCATAACTTGTGTTTTACATGTCGTATGGACTTGAAACTAGTTTCATTGGAAAGCTAAGGTATAGGGTTTCATTTATTATGAAGACCGGTTCAACAAATTATGAAGTTAAGATGGTTTTATTTTCTGTCGAAAATGACTGATTAGTCCAGAGACCTATATGGACCTAGATGAAGTTAAATGGGCTTAACTTTCTCAATTCAGGCCTAATTAGGCCCAAACCGGAACCCATTTGAAGCTGAGGTCTAGAGGTTTAAACTAGGTTAGGGGTAAATTAGGTGTGCATGAAAGTTAGGAAGTTATAAGCAGAGAAAAGAGGCAGACGAGTTATCATTTTTCCAGACTAGGCAGCTTTTGTTTTCTCGCCTGAAAATTTTGGAGCTCTTTGATTTATGATTGCACTTCTCCATTGGAGCTTGGATTTCATGACCATGGAGGAGTAGAATCCTTGTAACCAAGTTAGACTCCTGATTAAATTCGGTTTTTATTTTGAGATTATGTTCTTAATTGGATTAAACTTAATGCAATTTCTTCTTCTTGGAATTTCTACCTTGCTTTAATATTTGTATGAATTCATGGAGATCTGTGATTTATATGGATATTGAAATAAGAAATAGAATTTAGATTGATCAATCTTTAATCTGTGGTTAGAATTTAGAGAAGCTATGTTATGCTAATTGATGTTCGGTTTTTAGATTAATTACTAATTGCTTAGTCTTTGTGATTACAAGATTAGTGATTGTATGTGATTAATCGAATCCTGAGTGATAACTCAGTAGGAACAATTAATCATAATTAGAGATTTCAGTTGTGATTAAACTCAATTAGTAGTGCTACATTAAGACTTAATCACTCATGTTAATCTAGGATGAATCAAACCGGTTTTTGATGGATGTCTAGCTAGGTTACGCCTTTAATCAACTACATTAATCTTTGTTTAATTCTGTAATTTATTATTATAATCTTGTTTCAAAAATCCCCTGTTTTTAACTTAAAATTAGTTATTACACATTGCATTCCTTGTGAGACAAACCCGAATTATGCCCTCTATTGCATTCTAATTAGGGGATTCGGTTTAATTTAATTGGTTAAGCGACAACACCAATCAAAGAGCTAGAGAACAAGCTCCAGAAGGTTTCTTAAGACACCCTAACAAGCTTCTTAGCTGCTCAATTTCTTCACCATTGAACCCTCATGTTATAGGGTTTCCCTCAGTTTTGGACTGCTCTGCCATATGTGCTTGTGGTCTCTACTGCCCCTCATGGTTTCCCCACTCTCAGCTTGGTGGCTTACTATTCAGCTTCTAACACTTTTCTTTTGTGTGTCTTGGTTTCTTGCAATAGGTGTACCAGAGATTGTCCTTGTTCTCCTTCCATGGGTATTTGGATAGATCCCATTTTCCTTTTTCCTGATGGGCTATTTTTGTTGCTAGAGCTGATCTGTCCACAGTTTCTGGTTCAAGCATAATGTTCCTTCGGCTTTCTTCTGCTCAAATTAATGAAATTATCTCTTCTAGAGATAGTGTGTCTTCCTTGCCAAGGATTTGAATCCTAACCTGATCATATTCAGGGTTTAGTCCAGCCAAAAAATCATAGACACGGTCTCTTTCCATGAAGTTCTTCAAGATGGTAGCATCTTTAGGGCATTTCATCTCAAAGACTCGATAATGATCGAGCTCTTGCCAAAGGTTTTGCAGCAGGTTTGCATATTCTGTGATAGGTTTGTTTCCTTGCTTAGTAGCTGCAGTTTTGATCTTGATCTCGTACATTTGAGCAGCATCTCAGGCCTTTGAATATGTACGATGAATAAAGTCCCAAATTTCCTTTGCTGTAGACATGAACATGCATGTATCATTAATCATGGGTTCCATGGAGTCCCATAGCCAGGACATTATCATGGAATCCTCCTCATCCCATGCTTCAAATTTTGGATCATTCTTTGCTAGTTTTGTTCCAAGAAGATGGCTTAGTCTTCCATTGCCTTTAAGGTATATGCGAACAAATTGAGACCATTTGAGGTAGTTCTTCCCATTGAGCCTATAGGAGGCCCGAATATTCTGCAACTCTCCAATTTTTTGAATAGAATTGGATTCCTCAGAATTGGAGGTTGACATGATGAAGGAAGGAAATTTGCAGCAATTAAGGCTGTCTGATCAGAAAGTAGGAATAAGAAATGGTGACAGCAATGAAAGCTGCGTAGGTGGAATCCCTAGGAAAGCCCTAGGGCTCTGATACCATGTAACAAATACAGGAGGAAAACTTCTGAATTTCTTATTTAGTGAGTTAATGATCCATGGTGTTATTTAGAAGATTACAAGAGGAAAATCAGGAACTAAATTACTCTAAAATAGGAAACTATACTATCTACTTGAATCCCTCCATTTAAGGGATTTAATTTCTATCTAATTTTAAACTCTATGTAATCAAATGCCTTAATTTAAGGGATTTCAAATTACTTCCTAATCTGTGTACAACCTATTTACATCTTGACATTAGGACTTTTTACTGTTGGTGTTCTTCAATTTGACAAACATCTTATTTTGTTTGTGGTGTAGTTTGTGGTAGTTTCTCTTAAACTTATGCTTCCTCTCCAAATAGTTTTTCTGAGTCTTTTGTCAATAGATTTTGCAAATGAGGATTTTGATAACGCACCAACAATAATGAAAGAACCAAGAAAGACACATAGCCTTCCAATTTTCCCAAAAGAGGAAGTGATGGATGAAGAAGATTTTGATAAGATGATGGCAGAATGTTATGGAGAAGGTTCTAGATTTGTTAGACATGCTAGAGATGAAGATGAGTTTGATGACAAAACCATTGAGCCCAATTTTCTACAAACTAACCCAACCATCTGGATAGTGAAATGTGTTGTATGACATTTGAAACCTGGTTTCAGTAATTTATGCCAGTTAACACTTAGTTTTTGCCTTTTCTAAGCTCTGCTTTACACAGGTTGGGCATTAGAGGCATTCAGCTTTATGTTTGATGCAGAAATTTGTTGATTTGGGTACTAAACGGCAGATAATATCAACATTTGCTATTGATCATATAAAGGGATTTATTTACATTGAAGCTGAAAAGCAATCTGATATTAGCGAGGTAACTAAAGTACTGGAGTTGATACCACTTATTTGTGAAATGTTTTATTAGCAGCTAATTCTTTGGGCATGGCTGCTACTGATGTATAATTTCAAGCATGTAAAAGGCTTTCTAGTATTTATGTGACCCGATTATAGTCTGTTCCAAAAAATGAAGTTTCTCATTTGTTCTCTAGACGAAGTAGATGCGATGAAGTCTCTGAGGGCATGTGTGCTCGTGTGGAAATGGAAAATACAAGAGGGACCTAGCACAGGTACTGCATAAGAGGACATTCTAGTGTTGTATTTTGCTATCTACCTTAGGAAATATTTATTCCAGTCTATAATTTTCTATTTCTGCAGGTTGTGGCTGTGACTAATGAACAGAAAAAAGTAGCAGTGAAGCTTATTATGAGAATTAATCTACAAGCAATGGCTACCAAATTTGTAATGAGATAATCTTATCACATGACTCTCCCTCTCTCTCTACTTCATTTGTTAGTAGTGATCATGTCAATTAATTAATTTCGTTTTGTTGCTATTTAACGTACCAGGCAAATAGGGCTAACTGCAATGGGCAAATAGTTACTACACAATAAGAGTAGATTTACTGTCAGCTTTGCATTCATTGAAAATAAACACCAAACTTGTGCTGGTGTTTTTGCATTTAGCAATAGCATTTAATTTGCTAGGTCTTAGGATGCTATAAAAACAAATATTCAAGAGTTTGAAATTATCATTTCTCGTGGGATGTATTTGCTTAAATAATTATGTTATTAAGTTGCAATATGATATAAAATGAACATTTAGATATATATCTTTTACTCTAGAAGACACAAAGTTTTTGCGATTGAGCACAAACTTGACAGAAAAATTAGTGACTAATTTTAGGAAAGTAGATGAGATTTGGGAGAGGATATAAAAGTTTTATTATAAAAATTATAGTAAGCTTGTATTACTGTTTGTGATATCTATACTGGACAGAAGCTTTTAGTGGTCAATGATTGAACCAAGGCCTGTTCCCCATTGGCTACTCTTTTGATTTGTTTTGATCTTATGTTGTGTCTATTGCATTATTCCATTTACAGTGTTGTTATGAATTAACTCTAAAATTGGAATTTTTTTTTCTCGTTGTTATAGGGTGGAGGATATAGTCTCTAGAAAATAGTTGCACTAACACCAAGATTAATCAGCGCAAGTGAACTTGAGTAATAAACCATAATCTTAAATCTGTGTCATTCTTTGGTAGATAGATTGCCTTATATAATTGTTTCGATTGTACCACTGTAGGGAATTCTGACCTCTCATGTAATACAAACATGATCTTGATACTAGAAGGGTCTTTGAGATTCTGGATGGCCTGATGCTCTAGGATGGGTACTTATACAAGAAAGTGTCTGTGGATTCATTAAACTTTTGGGGTGATGCTCTGAGAGGGTTCATCAAGTTCTGATATGGTGTTTGAGCTGTATGATCTTGTATATTTTGGGTAAGCCCTTGTTTAACCTATTTAGCATTCATGATACTGTAAGAACTCTCTCCCACATATTTGTCCTCCTTTTCATACATCTTTCCTTCTGCAGCAAGAAGGACTATGGTGTTATCGTAGGCATCAAGAAATATGACAAGTATAGTGTTGATCTTATGCAATGGCGTTGTTAATAGGCATCTGATCTAGGCTACCTTCTAGTTCTGGAAAGCTCTATCCTATCTTTCTATTTGTTATAGATTTTTAAAGAGAGTCCAAATGGACCTGTTGCTGTGACTGTTTAACGATGTATCTGCATCCTTGCGCTTAGGATAACAATTTATTTTATTTGCTAGTTCATTTCTTCCTTGCCTTTATTGTTTGAGTATTAATGCTCCATGAGATGTGCAAGTTATTCTTTTTTATTGATCTTTCCTTTGTTTGGTATAGTACAGGACCTCAATTTCATGTCAAGGCTGTGATCTTGGTTTTAACTTGATATATAAGAGGTACTAAGAATAGCAGAATTGTGAAACATAGTAGAAAATCCTTGTCTCCATTCTTTAGGAAAGAAAAATTGATTGGTGGAAAGAGGGTAGGGTGGAAAAGAGAGAAATGATGGACTTTCTAATTCTTTTGGATGTTTAAACAACATACAATCTTTTAAAATTTGTGAAACCTGAACTAATTTGATAAGATGCATTCTGTAGATAGATGACATAGTCAGTGCACCTTTGGAACCTTGAACCTCAATGTTGGGGGAAAGGGAGCGGGAGAGAATCACTCTCTCGCTGCCCCAACATTTCCAAGATGAGGAAACCCATTTTCCATGCCCAAATAACAACTAAAAATGGTTGATTAGAGAATAAGAGGGGGGTTATCCATAATAATTGAGACAAGAAAGAAAAGTAGGCAGTTTGGTGGTTTTAATTTATATTTTCTCTATTAATATTTGTAGGGGAGAGGTCGGTGGGATAGAAACAAATATTGATTAAAAGTAATATTTGACCCAATTATTAATATTAATTAGGACTGGTGATATTTGTTTTGTCTATATTTTGCTATGTATGTGTTTTTTCTTGCTCTAAACAGTTTCTGCCTCTTTTTTTTTTTTCTGCATTTTTATATTATTAGGTGCTAACTATGAATTTTTATATTGTATGTTTAGGCTTTGGATATTGAAATATCTAGTAAGAAAACAAAGTAAATTGCGTAAATAAAACCCATAATAGTGCCTCGTTCCTAAAAACATTCTTATCCAGCTTAGTACACATGTAGACACTCTCATACACATGTATGCGTACATAGCATTGCATGTAGACACTCTCATACACATGTGTGCATGCACAGAACTGCACTCTTTTATCAGGTTCTATGTTTAAACCTAATTCATGCACAACTAATGCATTTATGCTTCGGCTCATTCTGAATAATTTTACCCTCTTTCCCTATTTTGGCTTGGAACATGGAATCATAGTTTCAATTTCTTGTATGCAGCCATTGAAGGATGGATTATTTTTGGTCACGGTGTTGCATGAGGAAGCGCAAGAGGATGATCTCCANGCAAGAAGATGATCCACAAAATGCATTTGGTGAATATGGGGAGGTAAAGAATCTTCATTTAAGCCTTGATTGTGGAACTGGTTTCGTCAAGATAAGTGATAAATATTTTTTCCTTGGGTCAATATCATATTTTTCTGTATATTTGATGCTAGAACTCTTTGCAAGTCATTTTTTAGTGTTATTCAGCAACATGCAAAGATTCTGGTCCATTACTATCATGAATGGAATTGACTGTTTTTTAGTAGATATGGAATAGGAAGATGTCATTTTTTGTCATTATATTTTATTTTGGTCATTGGGGTGGCAAGACCGTTAAAATTTTGTATATAGCCCTCTTCTTTTAGTCATAAAGTCATAATGTAATTAGTAGAAAGTTCTTAACTTCAACTAGGAATTAACTTTAGGGATACTAGTATTAACATAATGAAGGCACTTGTAATTATACAGTCTTCTCTTCTCAAATAACATCAAAAGAAAATTTCCTTCTTTTTAGTGGGTGGGGGAATGGATGATTGCAGATTGCATAAGTACCTAGGATGTACAATCTAGATTGTAGTTTTGAGAAGCTAGCAAATTAGACATTACTGATTACTAAAGTTGATGTAGTCCACTTCCTGTTAGTTAGTTTTGTNTTGGTGACTTTTGTGAGATTTTCTTATATTTAATTTTTTTTTGCTGCCCACCGTGCCTGTATATGCCCTTCATTTGACACTTGTGTCCCCTTGGCTTAGAGAGTTAAGTGAGATAGGGTTCAATCCCTTCACATTTGGATAGTTGTTAGCACCCTATTTGTCCAGACAGAGAAAATAGAGTTTCAGCATCATCACAACATCTTAAACTTGTCTCACTCATGTTAGATTTCTAGCTTTACCTTTGTCATAAGTGCAGGATTTGAAACTTGTTGCCAATTTCATCATATTGTTCTTCATTTATAAAAAAACCATTTGTTTGTTACCTTTGTCATAAGTGCAGAATTTCAAACTTGTTGGCCAATTTCATATATTGATCTTCATTTATAAAAAGATCATTTGTTTGTCTTGGTTAGTTGCTGTTTTTTATGTTTTAAAATATCCATTTTAACGAGTGAGTTTTACAAATGGAGTCATTTTCAAGAAATGTTTATGTAAGTTTTGTTTCAAATTAACAAAATCAGGTTGTTTGTTTGTTTTATTTCCTATACTTGAAAATAGAACCCAGAAACACTTTTCAGATGCCATTTCACCATACTGAGAAAACCTTTTTTATATTTTCCTTGAAAGACCCATATAATTCAGTTTGTATTCCTTTCTAATCCTGATGGTTGATGTCCATTTGTTAACTAATAAAATATCTTATGTTCCATTGTTTTGTTTAGAGAGGAAAAAGCCAAGCTTGTGAGAGTATTTGAACCAGAATTTTTTTAATAAATGGATGATATTTGTTCTTGTTTTTCATCTTTCTAGTGTCTTATTTGAATTAATGTTTTTGTTGTGGTGGTATCTTGTTAGTTCCCTTTCGATTAAAAGATATGTTCCAATCATAAAACATACCATTTTCTATTTTGTGATTTTCTTTCAGTTCAAACACCCTAACTTTCTTTCTTCAATTCTTAGCTGTTGGGACTTTTGGAAGTGTCATTCAAAATGCATGAAAATTTAGTTCAACCCCCTCGTTTTATAATTTGATTTTGATTGGCCTGCTTGTTTATACCATATTTGACTACTCTAACCTAATATATATTTGTCACATGGTTAACGTTTCATAAATGCACAATCAAGAGTTGAAATGAGGAATGGCCATTTTTCTGCTACCTTTTGATTTATTTGTTTCCCTTGTTGTCCATGTTGAGCTTGGAATTTTTTTTTTCAAGAAACCTTGGACAAGGATCACCCCTACACTGGGGGCTGAATAATTTGTCTAATGGTTAAGGTTTTAGAAATGAGCAGTCAAGAATTGAAATGAGGAATGGCCATTTTTCTGCTACTGCTTTACTTGTTTTCCCTTGCTGTCCCCATTGAGCTTGGAATCTTTTATTCAAAAGAAACCCTGGACAAGGATCACCCCTACACTGGGGGTTGGATTGTATTGAAATCCTGATATTGTACATAAAAAAAAAAAAAGAAGAAATAGAAAGAAAGGAAAAAAGCAAAAAGATCTTCTGAAAAAAAAAAGGAAAACAAAAAGAAAAGCAAAAAAAAAAAAAAAAAAAAAAAAAAAAAAAAAAAAAAAAAAAAAAAAAAAAAAAAAAAAAAA
>QAOA01008130.1:0-17417 GCA_003255065.1 Cercis canadensis | reverse complement strand
CTATTTTCCCTAAGTTGCAAATGAAGAAGGTGAGCCTCAAGTCTGTTAGAAATTTCCAAATTTCTCACAGAATTTTTTGGTGAGAAATTCTATGAGAAAAGTCCACCTAATTTTTCCTCTATCTAGGGGTTTAGTGAAACGTTGCGTTTTGTTTCTCATGGACAAAATCCATGAGAATTCTTGTGTTTAAAATGTGCATTTTAATTTCTCACGGATCTATTGTCTGTGAGAAATAAACATGCAAAACTTTTGCTCTTATTTCTCACGAAACATAAGTTCGTGAGAACTATAATGCCATGTAATCACGATTGTTCTTACGGTCCTTGTCCGTGAGAATGTATTTGTGTCACATTCCCGCCATTCTCTTTGGGATATTCTCACGGGTTTTTCACAGACATTTCTCACAGAATATAAATCCGTGAGAAATACTGTGAGAAATATCTGGAATTTATTTTTTCGTGAGAAATCTTCATTTTTTTTCGTGACAATTTTTCACGGATTTTTCATCCATGAGAAATTCCATGAGAAAATTGATATTTTCTTGTAGTGAAAGAAGAGAGTTAGTATAAATAGGTGGAGAAAAACAAGTCTTGTGTCCAACTAACAAAGCAAACATAAATAAGACAAACTATAATACATACCCTACAAATCAACAAGTTGAGTATAACTTTGAAATTGCTCATGAATTAATTCTTCAACCAAGAAGAATAGCAAAATATGTACATGTATCATCAAAGTTAGTCAATTGCTAAAATGAAACACCTAAATTAAACTTAGAAAGGAAACATAAATATGGCACACTTGAAAGACAAACATGTGATTGCTTTTGCTAAATAGTTACATTCACAAAATTATTACACAAATTAAATTCATTAGAATAGAGAAAATAATGATAACGAAGGAACCAACTTATTAAAATATCAACTTTACCATGAAGAGGAATCCGTAACTTAGAAAGAGGAAATGGTGCCATAGAGAGAAAAATGGAACCCTAATCGAATTGGGAACAAGAGATGGAGAGACAATTGAATAGGTGTCTACTCGATCAATCACGTAGCACCACCTCGTCTTGGAAAGGCCACCATCTATGTTTGTCTCCAAAAATAGCGAAACTTGTGACTCTACTCCTTGAAATCGTACATATATAGTTTATAAATTTTAAATAAAGTATTCTCATTGAAATTAATTAGTATTATTAATTTTGAACACAACCCATTTAAAATTTGAGCATAGCTCATATAAAATTGATAGTTCAGCTCTCAATTTTAAACCTCATTTAAAAACCAGTCTTTTTTGGCTTAGACTAATTTTTTTTTATAAATTTTTTCTATTGATAAATTATATATTTAATTTCAAAATAATAATAATTGGGCAGACTCATTTATGTATAGGACCTCATAGAGCCAAGCTTATGCCAAAAAAAATTAGGCCTGATTAAAAATTGGATTTTTTGGGCCAATTTGAGTTCGGCCCAACCTGTTTTGACCATACTAATTTAATTGAAATAGTTTCACTTTGAAACTATTTTTCATTAAATTCAAATTCTATTAACTAGGCAATCTGTTTACAATTGTAGACTATTACAAAATGATTCAAAGATGTGGAGCCACAAATGAGTGGCCCTCAATGCGCCAAGAGGCGCATCCATGCTTATATGGGGCAATGGACATGGTAGCCATTTCAAGACTCATAAGAAAACTCCTAATCAAACATACTTTTAAAGCGTTTATGTCTAGAAGGGGACACTCCAACGATTGAGCCCTAGTACTTCATCATAAAAGTACTGAGTTTAAATCTTATTAAAAGTGAGTAGAGTAGCAGGTGATAAACCACCCATCTTATGTAACCTCAAATGAATAAAAAATAAAATAAAAAACTAAGAGTTCATATATATAATGATTGCATGCTTATAGATATCATACATTACGAGGACTATTGATAGTAATTTTTTGTATTTGCGGTAAAACTCGCTTGAATGCTAAATTTTGGCATTCAAGGGAGAAGCGACTCTTTGAGGAAATTCTACCATAGAAAAAAACAAACTCTTACCACCAAGGGTTTGAAGGAGTTCCGCCATAAAAACAAACAAGCACTTAGATAATAAAAATGCCAATATCTGTTCCTTCTTGCTCTATCATCGTCTCTCTACATGAACATGAACTGTGACTTCGTGTGGATACACAGATAGTCTGTTTTGTAAGTGTCTTAGTTTGTGTATGAGACTAGGTGAACAAGCAATTGGTTGGACTCTGTAGGTGTGTTTTCCAATATAGTCTACGCATGTTAGGATTAACTTTTTGACTCTCTCTCATTCTTGTGTAGAACATATATTCATGTAACTTATTAGTTATAGGCTAGGCACTAATGGGAATTGTAGTAGATTTATGCTTAAGGCTCTTTTACTTCAATATTACACTTCATAAACTTATTTATCTATTTATTATATTTTTAAAATTATTTACTAAAATATTACATTTTAAAAAAAATTAAAAATAAAAAAAAATTCTAACAATGTAGGGTCCACTGAACACGCCATATCCCACGTGACGTGTCTAGTGGGGACACGCCGCATGGGATCCGGCGTGTCCTATGTGGCAGAAGAAAAAGAAAAATGTGTGAAGATGAAATGGAAAAAGAGAAGTTAAAAGTGAGAGAGAAATGGTAAATGGTGACCACACAAAAATAAAGAGTAAAAATAAAAAGGAAGAGAGAGAAGCTGAAAGTGAAATGATGAAAGATAAAATGAAATAAAAAAAATTAGACACGTCGGATCTTAAGCAGTGTGTCTCTACTAAACACGTCACATGAAATACGACATGTCCAGTGGATTCCATACTGTTAGATTTTTTTTTATTTATTATTTTTTAAAAAGTATAATATTTAAAAAAATAATTTTGAAAGTGTAATAAATAAATAAATAAGTTTGTAAAGTATAATATTAAAGTCAAATAACCTTATACTTGATTGCCTTCTTTCTTTCTTTATTTTTTTCCGCAAAATTCTAAATTCTCAACAGAATTCTGAATCTTGCTCGTGATCTATTGTCCTTCACAGTGCGCACTTCACAGTGAATACAACTGACCTTTGGCAATAGACCTGGAATGGATATTTTATCTGTTGATGAAACAGATGTAAAACTGAGAATGAATCTGATAATTGACATACTAGCCATTGCCATACCTTTCCTATGATGAGAATGAATCTAATATTTAAGTTGGAACTTTATTTAAGATGAAATTGTTGTGCTCCATCTCAAAAAGAGATGGGACACCTTAACAGATAATTGTTCCAAGTCCATGTGCATATATATAAGAGCAATTAAAAGTTCCTATTATCAGCTCAGAAATAAATAAACTTTCTCATAAGTTTCACTATATATGATAAAATATTTGAACATGCCCATATGAAGAGCATATGAAGTAATGAGCCACAAAGAGAGTACACATAACAGCACACAGCTTCACTAAATTCAACTTCACTTACAGTTGTGGTATATGCATACTGTCACTCTATGCTTATTACTTACTCAACAAGCCATCTGAATCAGAACTTACAAAGGACAAGCCACAAGTACACCTTCCTTCGTCTGTTTCTCGCGTGTTCCCATGCCAATACTGTCCTGATAAGTTCTAGACCTGCCAAGCTCTTGGAGCGCGCTAGAACGCCCGTAAATGCTAGAGAGCCAAAGATGGGCTCAACATCCCTCTCCAACAGACTCGATTAGAGCCCTATTGCTTTGTGGAGCCAATATGCCATTGCTGCAAGTCCTGTTGCTTTTCGCAGCAGAGAAATTAAGTTCCTCTACAGGCAAGAGCACAATCTATGCTGATGAATCCTGTTACATAATAAAGCCACAAGCTTTGCTGTGAACATAGATAGAAAAAAATATATGCCATTGCTGCAAGTCCTGTTGCTTTTCGCAGCAGAGAAATTCAGTTCCTCTACAGGCAAGAGCACAATCTATGCTGATGAATCCTGTTACATAATAAAGCCACAAGCTTTGCTATGAACATAGATAGAAAAAAAAAAAAGGGAACGGTAAACATTTTGTTTATTAGAGATGTAACATAGGTGATGAACCTTTCTTACTTTTCCTGCAATTTAAAATGATTCAAAAGAGCTCAAGTGCTTACTTGGGTAATCATTGGCAACAGGACTTGCATCAATAGCATGGTAGGTTCTTATTACACCATGGGAGGCTTTAATCGAGTGTGTTGGGCAGGGATGTTAGTCAATCTGCGGCTCTCTAGTGTTTATGAGCGTTTTGGTGGCTGCAAGAGCTTGCGAGGTAAAGAACCTGCAGGGTAAGTATTGGCACGGAAATTGCGAGAAGTAGAGGAATGAGGGTGTCTGTGGCTGGTTCTTTGCAAGTTTTGATTCAAAGGGCTGGTTGAGGAAATCATAAGCATAGAGTGACTGTGTGCAAATACCATTGCTGAAACTTAAAATGAAGTTGAATTTAATGTGGCTATGTGCTGTTATGAATAGTCTTTGTGGCTCATTAGTCATCACTTCATATGCTCTTTGTGAGTTTTGAAATTCCTGTCACTTAAATCAGACACAAAAATGAATTAAAACCCAGATAGTGTTGCAAACAAAGACAATATCTAGCTTTGAATTGCAAATTAATGAAAGCAAAAGAGAACCTGAGAAGCAATGCTCTGTTTGTTACTGGAAATAGAGAGCTTAAGAGAAAGCTAGATGGCTTGCTCTTATCTGCTCTCTCTACCAAGGACCAATCAGAGCTTTAAATTTCTGAAAAAACAAAGCTACGTAAGTACCTCGCTCAAGGACAGGCTGTGAAGTACGGATTGTAGGGATAGGAGTGCTGGCCTAAGCATGTATATAGAGTGGGATCTGAGGGACAAGGGTGTCTTGAGCAGTGGACTATGGCAATAGAGTGAGAATACACATAAACTGATTCCCCATCTGAAATTGTAAAGTGGGCAAAGGTCATCAAACACCACGCGGTGAAGTACTATGTTGTCTGCCATGTGCTATGGAGAGTAGGGCACAGGGAGCATATATGCATATGGTGAGTGGTAATCTCAAACTCAGCTACTTTTTCCATTTTCTGCTAAAGGGGTGCGTTCTTCTTTTTCATTTTTCTGCTAAAGGTTCACTGGTGTAATAGTGACTGATTCCACTATATATGAATGATTACCAAACAATAAAGATATCAATAGAATCTTTTCACTGGACAATGGACAGGAAGTACAGACAGTAAGAACCTCATCATCTGTGGTAAAAGAATAAAATTCACGTGAAAATACTAATGGACCTTGGAGTATTTTATAGAACATTAAGAAAAGGGAAATCTAGTTTAATCTTGCATTAACCCGCATTCAAGAGGAGACATCAAGAAATGTTCGATAAAAATGGACTTAATTATGAAAAAGATAAAGGCAAGTTCTGATTGAGAATGCTATAGTATAGTATTATATATGATGTGTAATCTAGTTGGTTTATGTTAAAATATATGACTTACTAGGAAAGAAGCAAGGGAAAAGAGAAAGAAAAAACAGCCTTAGCCTTCACTTTTTTCTTTTTCGAATTCTGTTTTTCACAAAGTGGTATTCACACCTTCTTTTTCAAAGTATTTTGTGTCCTGAACTTTCGTCCAATGAATTTAATGGTAGTGAGTTATTTTTTTGAAAAATACTTGAAAGCCTAAATTTTGTTGTTAAAATTACTATCAAGATGATGTAAACTTATAATCATAAATATACGGTCTCTATCATTTTGTTTCATTCTACAACCACCTTGAGTTTTGACAAAATTTTAATAGTTCTTTTGTGATTAAATAGCATTATTTTTTTGTTATTAAATAGATAAAACTAAAATTACTAGTTAAGATATATATAGGCCAATTGACCTCAATAATACATTTTTGTAAACTATTTACATAAATGGGGCAGTTTCCAAACTATTTACCTAAAATGGGTAATTTTGAATATTTTATTAATTTTTAAATGAAAGTAAAACACATTTTACTTGTGTAAAACGTGTATAAACTGAACACGTTATACAATATTTGAACTAATCGCGTGTCCACTATTCACTGGAGAACACTTGGAAAGCATGAAACTAAACACGTTTTAAGGTCAAAAGCGTGTTTAATTGGAACATATGTTATGAGACAAAACGTCATACTTTATCTCGTAAATTGTGTTCCTAGGGAATACGCTTTAGAGACAAAGTGTGACGCTTTGGTTTCCTCTAAAGCATGCTCCTAGGGAACACGTTTTGTCTCTAAAGCGTGTTCCCTAGGAACACACGTTAAGGAGCCAAATCATGACCCTCAAATTCGAACCACACCCCACCTTCTTCTTCCATCTTTCCCTTTCCCTTTCATTCTTCTTTCATTGTCGCCGCCGGCCCCATTTCTTCTCCTTTCGTCAAAGCGTTTCTTCCATTGTGGTCCCATTTCTTCTTCAAGTTCAAAGCGTCTTCTCCTCTTGTGGTCCCATTTTCCTTCTTTTTGTCTTCTTACTATCTATTTTGATTCTATTATAGTACAAAACCATTTTGTATTGTCCAGTTCTGTAGATCCTATTGTCTTGACTGAATAAACACATCATATTTCAACGGATACGTGGAACAATGGGGTAATGTTGTTTACAGCAAGCCTTGCAACATACAGAGATCTTGAAAACTCGCACATCTCCAAATCCCCGTTTTTGCCAAACTCCATGAAACAGGTTTCTCATAAAATGAGTTTCTGGGCAAAAGGGTGCTTAGAGTGGTGTTCTTAACATGAACGACCCACAGATTAGGAGAAGTAATACCCAAAAATGAGGAGAAGAAATACAATTTATGCATCATAATCCAATGATGCAGAATGAGAATCATCCAACAAATTTGTTATACCTGCAATAGCACACAAAGTGAAGGAGAATCAAAAAAGAAGAAGAAGATTCTTACCAACTAGAAAGCACAGAGACGCGAGACGCAGATCGCTGGGGAGAAGATGCAGTGACAAAGGGAGAACACAGCGAAAGGGTTTCAAGCATGAATGAGGAACGCTTCTTGAAAGACTGTGTTTTACAAGCCAAAACTGGGGGTAATTGAGTAATTTTACAAGTCAAAATTTTCTCATTCCCAATTTTCAAGTTTTATTTACAAATTTTCATTCCCGAGTATCTTTTATTTTTAGGAATGATTTTTTATCTCTTTTACCAAACATGAGAAACTTTTATTCTTACCTCACTTTCTTAAGAATCTTAAAACATACCTGATACCAAACACTACCTAAGTCATAGCAGCAGTCCCCCTCAACCTCGAGAGCTTCATATGTTTCAGCGGCTCCTTTGCGCTGCAAGATTCTTTTGTAGTATTTCTTTTCTTTTGGGCTTACCCATTGTTTCACCCTAAGAAAAAAAAAGGAAAATTTTTCTATACAAAATATGTTACTGGAATTTGACTTTGTTAAAAATTACATAATAACTATAATACAAATTATTTCAAAATTTTTTAATCACTATTAAAATAATATTAAATTAATTTTCTTTACAAATTTTGATTTCTACTCCATATTTTATTATCTCATTCTCATTCTCTCAATGTCTCTATTTCTTCAAATAAAAAAAAAAAAAAGAAGATATCTTTGTTTAGAACATCCTATGACCTATATTTATGAAGCGACTCAAGCAAATAAAGAACAGCAGACAGAGACGAAGTAGGCAGCAAAAGAAAACTCGAGCTATATAGAAACCAGATTTTGAGCAAAACTAAAAGAAGCTCAGAATGAAACAAAATTTGTATGCAAGGATACAGCCCACAAGGGTTTCAAGTGAAAAATCATAATGAACAAATTAGTCGATTAAATTAATTTTATATACTTATTTATCACCTTGACTGGCTTGATGAATTCATTTTATATACCGAAGGTCCCCTCCCCTTTTTTTGTAATGCAAATAAAAATTTTCAATTAAATTAATTTTAGCAGACTTTTTTTTTTTTTTTCTTAAGGTTGTGAATTTTAACCAGACTAAAAATCAACACATAAGATAAATGGAGCAAATGATCAAGGGTATTGAGATCATCCTCAAGATTTATGGGTTATTTGTTCGAACTCAAAGTACCAAAAAAAAAAAAAAAGAAAGGGTTTAGGTCATAATTTCAATGAATCAGGCCCACATTAAAAAGTTTAGATTTGAGTTTAGCTTAATGCTTATTGTAGACTATATTTAGACTCAAACTTAGCTCAATTATAAAATTGAAATGATCTAGCTTGAATTGTTAGCCTATATACGAGGCCTGCAAATTCAGGTTAAAAGACTTATAAATAAGCTAAAAAGCATCTTTAAAAAAAGCTAAAAAAGTTTAGTATTAGGAGACTTTCCAAGGGCCAAAAGTATATTTAATTAGATCCTCACGTATAAAAAAAATAAAATTATTTAGGTCCAAAAACCTGTAAGAAAAATAAAATAAAATACATATAGAATACTAATCAAATTATGATATTGAAAACTTACATGTTCATGTCATATGAATAGGAGTCATAGGACACTAGATAAGCCCATGATCTAGACCAAAATTAATTAATATGGTTTGATTCACCAAAAGAAATAAATTGATATGGGTTGAGCCTGAATCAATAGTCAAATGAATCAAATCGAGTTAGCCTTAAAGAAGGTCAGGTCACGAGTTATTCACAACCAGCCTTGCTCATTTTCACCCTTATATGGATAACATTTTCAATATCTTTCTACCATTATTGTCTTGGAATATTTTTATAAAAGTGAACTACCATTAATTGCTTTTGTTTGCATAAAATGTTGGTTGGGTAAAAGTACAATGTAATTTATTGAGTTTGGACCAATAAAATTAATGTTATATAAAGGAAATGATTTAATGTCAAATAAATGTTATTTAATGTTATATGGTTGTAATATATAAAGGAAAGGATTTCTTGAAGGAAAATGATATTTTTCCATAAATGACTACCTGGATTCATTGCTCAGATTAAGGTGGACCAATAAAAGTTGTAACAGAAAAGAGTAATGCTATTTAATTTAGCAAAAGAAAAATATGTTAAAATCTTGTTAGAATTTAAATGTGATTGTTACCTAAAACAAAGTGATAAAGATTACAAAATCATCAAAAGGTAGTTATAAGTTTATATCATTCTGACAATAATTTTTTTTTTTGGTACTTTGGCTATAATTTTAAGTTCGAATTTGGGACACACAAATTATGAGGATGACTTCAATACCACTTGATTATAGGCCGTTTGGTGACAATAAAATTCTGACCATTTAGCATTTTCCTCCTGAAAATTGTTGTCCCCACCACTCTTATCTCATGATAGTCAATGAATTCATAGTATGAGTCTTTAATGGGAGCATCCAAATCCCTTTTTTTAAGACCAGGTTCTCTTTCCTATCCAAAATTCATACATGTATTTTGTCTTCTAGGCTATGTAGTATTAATTTTTCATTAATGGGAGTGTCCAAATCCATTAAATTACTGGCCAAATAAAAGAAAATCCATTTAATTTATGACTAGGTTCTCTTTCCTATTTTGAGAACATTACATACAGATAGAGAAGGGGGTGACCAAGTGTTAGAGAAGGGGGGGAAATTTGTTTTTGCAGAGCTTTCCCAAAATCAAGAGTGTCCTTAGGGTCACAAGAGATATCTAGTGCTCGTTTTTGCAGAGCTTTTGGTTGGTGCTAGAGGTGGTGACGAGAATCCTGTGCCCCTTAGCAACGCTATCATCATCCTTGTCCAGGTTTATCAGGTTTCCGTCCTTGTGCTGGTGAGTCCATGGCTTTTACGCACTGTATTCTATAACTGGTGTGGTGATAGATTTGCGATTTAATTCTGTGTGTTCATTGTGAAAACATTCCTTCTCTTTTCTTTTTTGGTCAGTGTGAAAACATTACTTAGTATTCACTTATTTTATTTATTAGTGATTTATTTTGGAGTTAATAATATGTCAATTGATGGATATACTTGTGCATGTTTAGATACACTGCAAAATCGATTCTGAGATAAAATAAACGTGATATCTTGATTTTCTTTAAATTTGTTTCATATGATTCATGAACTATAAAATTTAGATTTGAGAAAGATATCAAAGCTTTTTTTTTTTTCTTCTTTGAAAAGCCTCTTGGGATGCCCTCCACGCATGCCCATGGCTTTTAATTTTACTTTTATTTTAATAATTAAAATTTTAAATGAAACAGTTGTCTTAAAGGGTGGGTGATTAAGATGTGTACTAAGAGTTCTATTTTATGTAATCAAGTTTACATAAAAATGTCCTTATTTTTATTTGTAGATAAATATGCACTATTGGGATTTTAGAAAAGAGAGAGAGAGAGAGCTAGAGAGAGAGATATTGGTTACTAAACTTGAAAATCACCTTTTTCTATTAACATGGAAGAGGTTTAAAGTCACTAGTTGTGGTTTTAGTGATAAAGGATTTATAATTTGTAAGAGGTCTTCGGGTCTAAACTTTCATACTTTAATGTACCCAAAAAAACATAACAAAACACAAATTTGATGATGAATAAATAAATAAAAAAGGAAATCTTTAAAAATTGATGAAAATCTATCTATGTTCTTACCAATTAAATAATTAATAAATTATAGCATTTTTATAAGTGAATTTCTAAAAATAAAAGGATGGTTATAATCATTTTTAACTTCCGAATTTAAATTATTTCATAAGTATTATGTAAAACAAGGTGAGTTTTATAAATCCTAACTTTTTTTTGGGATTTACAAACTATTATCTTTAAAGTAAATTTGTTTTATTATTAATCAAGAAATGTTTAGTAGATTAAAGAATGTGTTAAGATGGATTAATGGGCCATGGACTGATTTGCCACTCCCCTAGTCATGCAATTGCAGTTTGCAGACATAAAACCACCCAACTCTTCTTTCCCACTCAATACTCTTTGACTCTTTGTTAATCCATTTTTAACATTACGACTAAATGGCAGTGAAGATATGGCTATGAAGTTGGTAGTAGAGAATGTGATAGGAACACTCTTCTATGTCCAAGTTGACAAGGATGCAACCATTGCTGATCTAAAGCGAGAAATTGAGGCGCAGCAGAAGCTCCCTAGCCACCGTATCATCCTCATTCTTGATACTGATCATAATGCTCTGGTGAACAAACAAGAAGAAAAAGCATTGCTGGTTGATTATGGAGTCCAAGATGGGTCCCTCATTTATCTCTTCTTCACTCCCTTTGATAACCAGTCTACCATCGATTTCAAAATCCACTGGCTCCAAACTACTTACGGTCTCCCAGATTTTGTGAAAAAGAATATAGGGCTAGTTAAGTCTAAGCAGAATGTAGGGCCAGTTAAATCTGAGCCATTCTAAAAGAAATTTTAAATGAGTTATATTTAAATTTGTAAGATGCAAATTTAACTGAACTCTTGGTAATGAAAAGATGTGAGAATAAAGAGGGGTGTGTATAACATTACTTCTTGGGAAAAAAAAAAAAAACACATTTGAGGAAATAATATTAGATTGTTTCCTTCTTTATTCATTTTTCTTTTTACACTTTTTTTTTCTTTTTTGCAGAGTCTTTTTATGCTGAAGACAATTCGGAATTAAAATTTTAGTTTTTGTACTGAATCAGTTATATATATAGATTCCGGGCATCGAATTATAACACTACTATGGTATGGTTTATGCCAAGAGTGATCAAGAATTAGAGAAGGAGAAAATATATTTGTTCTACTGATATTTTAAATCAAAAAGTACTTACAATTTTTTTTTGTTATCAAATTGCGCTTAGACATGCGGGAAATTCCAACAACACTTTGAAGCTCTAGGCGACTACTGATCCACACGAGGGAGGGGCCTACCACAAATGGCCTCAATAGGGATTAAACCCTAATCAACACATTATTGGAGAGTCAACCAACCATCTATGTTGGCACCTCAAGTTGTAAAAAAGTGCTTACAATTACAAGATAGCTGTTGCCCTTTTATAATATTGTAGAGGACCTTGGATTGTTGCTAGAGATAGTGATGAGATTCTTAATCCTTTTGCAATTGTAGGCATGGCCTCATTTATAAAATTGATATAGTGCGGCCTGATTTGTGATTATATATATGTATGCCCACAAATTAACTCAGGTTAAATGGCTTCATAGATAAGTAAAAAGGTTAGGATTAGAAGAACTTTTATAACAAAATTGCATATTAATGGCATATCAGCCACCTCATAATTATGCCCATGAATCCATTAAGTTTTACTCGTTACAGCTTCTGGTGAATTACTCTCCCCATTCGAAAGATCTGGTTTTTAGCTTCCCAATATTCAAAGTGTTTGAAGTTGAATTCTGCATATGGGCATATGTAAATAATGTTGTAATAATATTGCGTCTCTGCTTGAAAGTTTCACGATGGGTAAACCAATTTAAGCACCATCATAATGGACCAACAAGTTCTGCTGTCAAAATCATTGCCTTGCATTTAAAAAAGTTTTCTTATAAATGTAATAGTAGTGAAGACATCATTTTGTCAGATGGTTTTTCTATTCTGGATGCTTCCATTGAGGATTTAATTCTAGATGATTTGGATCATGATATATATCAAGTAGGTGCCAATTCCAGAGCAGGTAAGCTTGTCAGACAATTTCATAGACTGGAATCTCTGAAATTAGGGTTTACTTTGAATAAGATATGCTTCAGTTTCTTGCTATTGCTTTCACTGACCTGGTAGAGTACATCTCCCACATCTATTTTTCTATTAATGTAGTAAGCTTAATCTGTTGATGATTGTTTTTATATATGAACATTGGTATTTGTAGACCACCACGCAAGAAAGAGTCCAAAACGGTATGGCACCTATTAATCCCAGCCTCCCAATCTGCTTTCTCTGTTACTGTTTGCATATAAAATGAAAATTTGTCAAACTTTATTTGTAGCTTGGACACATGCCTTGGATTGATTTTTAGGAGAGAAATAGATGACGTCTATAACTTTGTTTTGTAATTTTTGGTTAGTAATCACTGGATAATTTGTTTGGCTTCATTCGGTACATGTCAAAAGTGTAAGATATAAAATCATTCATAAGTCTTCATCTAAGCTTAAGCTATTAGGTTGAATTAGTTCTTGACATATTATCAAACCTTTTTTGATCAAGTGATCAGAGGATTGAATCCTTCCACCTCTAGCCTACTTTCTCAATTAAATTGCAATTTCAGCATAAAGTATAAGTAGACTTGTACTTTGTCTATACCTCAAGCCCAAAGGGCTTTCGCGTGTGGGGGCATAGCATTTACCTAAAAACTTAACTTTTTAGGTTGAATCAGTTCTTAACATAGTATTAGAGCCTCTTTGACCAAACAGTTAGGAGATCGAATCCTTCTACCCTATAAGTAGACCTGTACTTTGTCCACCCTTCAAGTCCAAAGGGCTTTCGCGTACGGAGGCTTATAAGATATAAAATCATTCATAGATCTTCATCTAAGCTTAAGCTTTTAGGTTGAATCGATTCTTGACAAAAAGTTACAAGTTCTTCTCCAAAAGCGCAAAGCTACACATACCTTTGTAAATATGGAGAAATTTTAGTTATTAATCCATAAAATTTTCATAGATATCAAGTTGCTTGTTAACTTATTATTCTGTACAATTTTCTCCAAAAAGTTTATGAAATAATATTTAGAAAATCAATAGGAAGCCTAATGCATTACCTAGATATGAATAATTAGAATCTGCCATGCCTTTGTGATCTTTACAACCTTAAATAAAGGCTATTTGCAGGTGATCAAGTGTAATATTTGGCCATTTTTGTATTTTACTATGGGAACTGCAATTGGATAATCTACAATAAGGCTTCATGGAATTCTTAAACATGAAAGCTTTATTTCATCATTGAGTTTGTTATTTTACAGAAAGTAAGCCCGCAGTTATCTTGTTTGGTAGAACTTTATTAATGCTGTTACTTTTGTTGATAACATTGAGATACTACAATATCTGACCATTGGGATCTTCTTGATACACAAAAGCTGTATTTGTCTACTTACAAGAGAGAAATTCAACTTGAAACTACTTAGTTGTATAAATTAACTAGCACAAATCTTCTAGCAATGATAGTCTTTGCTAAGCAGTAGATAAATAACATCTTGAGATTATTTCTATTGAAAGAGGGACAATCAATTGAGCCCCATACAGATTTTTCTTTCAGAAAAAAAAAAAAAAGTTGAGATGGTAATAGACAAAGAAAATTAAAATAAAAACATAAAAGCATTATAAAAAGTGGAGGTGATGCATCTGAATAGAGTGTGTCTAGTCCTATAAGATAGAGAGCCCTTTCATTGCATCTAGCATCAACATTTCATTTATTTTTCCCAGCTTTGGTCAGATGCTAATCAATAGAAATCTTTTACCTACTCGACAAAACCGCCCCATTAATTGAATTAAAACTGCAAGTAATACGTCTAAAAAAAGAAAACAAGCGATTTTTCACGGAATTCTCATAGATTTGTATTCAATAAGAATTTCTCACAGAAAAATTTTTTGCAAGAAAATTCCATAAGAAAATTCAATCAGAAATTCAACTTTCTCATGAAAAAGTTTTTCATGAGACATATGGATTTTTTTGTGAGAAATGGAACACACCATTTCACTAAAGTTAAAATTTGGGTTTTAAAATTTCTCATGGCCCAAAATCCATGAGAAAATCTGTGAGAAATCTGGATATCTCTTCTCACTCTACAGCTCTCCTTCCTCATTTTCAAATTCACTTTTTCCTCTCCTCTAGCTTGTGTGATTCCAGTTTTCCAGCCATTCTTCACCTTTTTCTAGTGGCATCAAGGAGTTTCAAACTCAGTTTATTTGCTTTGGAGTAGAGGTAGGCCTATTTATACTGATTCATAGTTTATATTTTTGTCTCTGAACCAAACTTGAAGTTCTTAGTGGTGTCCATGTGATTATGGATTTAGGCATACCTCGTTTTGATGGAAGATTTGTTGACTATAATAGGTATCCGAATTAGGTAACTTTACTATATTGATTTAGTGATGAAATTGGTCAGATTGCTTCAAATTTTGTTAGGGCTTTTGTTGTATAACTTGTGTAGAATGATTGTGCTATTTTTTAGATTTTTTTTGGATGTTGTAGAATTTATTAGAATTTTGACTGTTTTAGGTAATTTTATTGTATTGATTTAATAATTGAATTGGTCATATTGCTTTAAATTTTGTTAGAGCTTTTGTTGTATGAATTGTGTAGAATGATTGTGCTATTTTTTAGATTTTTTTGGATGTTGTAGAATTTATTAGGATTTTTTGACTGTTTTAGGTAACTTTGATTGAATTGGTTAGATTGCTTTAAATTTGGTTAGGGCTTTTGTTGTATGAATTGTGTAGAATGATTGTGCTATTTTTTTGGATGTTGTAAAATTTATTAGAATTTTAACTGTCTTAGGTAATTATGTAAAATTTATAATTCTTGGATTGTTTAAGTTTTAAGGGAGACTCTACCTAATTTTTGGTTTAGGATTTATGATTAGGCATTTAGGGGGTTAGGGTTTAAGGTTTTGGGTTTAGGGGTTTAGTGATTTAGGGTTTAGGGGTTAGCTAATTTATTTACCCGTTTGATGTTTATGTTGAATTAATTACTCTTTTGTGTGACATATGTCAAATGATCGTAGGCGAACTTCATCTTCAGCAACTGCGCCCCTCTATATTATTGCAGCTTCTGCTGAAGGCAATTCTATCAAGTCTGTACCAGATCTTAGAAAAATTAGTTATAGTGCAGAGTAGCTAGAAAATTGCCTCTACATTTGTTTATTTTGTTGGTATTTTTCTGTTTTGTTCTAAGTCTAGGGTTGATGAATTTTATTAATTTAGAGTTAATTTTTTTTATAGTAATCACTGCTTAGTTAGTTTCTTTTTGGATTGTAAAATGTGTAAAGTCTAAGATCAAACTCTGTAAAGTTTATTTAAATGTGATAATGTATGATTTTTTGTTAACTTTTCTTTAAATTTTTGTTTTCCTTTTTTTTTGTAATTTATTTATTATTGATATAAGAAATTAGCAGGAAAAGAAAAAGAAAAAAAAAACTTGCGAAATTTCTCACAGACAAAATTCCATGAGAAATTCCGCGAGAAATTTTTGTTTCCATATTTCTCATGCCAAAAGTAAGTTATGAGAAATTTTCTCACATAACAAAATTCTGTGAGAAATTGGTTTGTCACGCGGGTTTTTCTCTAGCCCCAAAATCAGTGAGAGTAGAATTTTGGATGTTTTCTTACAAATTTTGTCTATGAGAAAATGCCTATTTTCTTGTAGTGAAAATAGAGTTACTTCACTGCATCTAGTCCTATAAAATAGAGCCCCTTCATTGCATCAAGCCTCAACATTTCATTTATTTTTTTCATCTTTGATTAGATGCTAATTAATATAAATCTTTTATCCTATTGGTCAAATTTACCACCTCATTAATTGAATTAAAAGTGTAATTGATACATTAAAGCTAGTTCACTACATTGAGTCCTATAAGGCAGAGCCCCTTAATTGAAAGGACAAAACTTAGGTAAAATTTCATAGGTGTTGATGGTACTCTTATCTTATTAAAACATAATATGTGTATTATTTTTTTACATATCAGCATCACTTCATCCTCCCTATCATATTCACACCATTATCTCTGTTAGAACACAAAATAGAAACTAAATCTTTGGGTTTTTTCCCCTTTGCTTTTTCCTCCACCATTATCGACGGTCCTCTCTCAATCCCTCTTTTTATCTAGCTTTCTCACTCCTCATCTTGTCCACCAAACAAAGTCAATGAAAGTTCCATTTTTCTTTTCCCCCATCCATTTTCCTCTGAAAATGACCAAAACCCATAACTGGGTCAGGTTGTAGAGAGTAGAAATGGGGAGGAAGACGACAAACCCAGATGAAATAGAAACTAAAACTACACAAGACGAAGAAAGAAACAACTTTTACAGAAAACAAATCACCGGAATTCCAATTGATCAGAGAGCAGAGACAACAGATTTGAGGACTTCCTTGTGGCGACCCATGATGAGGGGTAAGAAAACTATAGAAAAAGAGGGATTGAGAGAGAACCGTTGGTGATAGTGGAGGAAAATGATTTAGTTTATATTTTGTGTTCTAATAGATATAATGGTGTGAATGTGAAGAGGGAGGATAATGTGACGTTGATGTGAAAAAAATAATACAGATATTATATTTTAATAGGAGAACAACACTATCAGTACTTATGAAACTTTACCTAAGTTTTGTCTAAATTGAAATCTAAAAAGAATGTTTTTCATCTTTGGTTAGATGCTAATTAATAGAAATCTTTTATCCTACTTGTCAAATTTACCACCCCATTAATTGAATTAAAAGTGCAATTAATACATTAAAGCTACTTCACTGCATTGAGTTCTATAAGACAGAACCCCTTATTTGCTTCTAGCCTCAACATGTCA
>QAOA01008128.1:0-10383 GCA_003255065.1 Cercis canadensis | reverse complement strand
ATTCCAACGGTAAAATTCCGTTAGAATTTTCGTTAGAATTATTTTTCCGTTAGAATTTGTAATTCTAACGGCTATTTTTTCAACAACCCAAATTTCGTTGGAATTTGAAATTCCAACAAAATTTAGCAAAATTCCAACGGAATTTTCCGTTGGAATCCATGAATTTTCTTGTAGTGATACTACATCTTGCCAGTAATTTGCAAGTAATACTATAACTATTGCTCAAATGTTTATACCCGGAAACATTTAGAAACAATTTGGCACAGTCACATTTTTATAACATGTGAAATGCTTTAGTATCACATACTTGATAGCGAATACTAAAAATTTTAGATTCTTATATTCAGTGTGATAATAAGCATTGTTCAGAATATATGTAAGATGCCAAAGAATTCATGTTCAGATGATAGTAACTTTTCAAACATAGGTATCCAATATCTTATATTATAATGCGAAAATGAAAATGTACCAAACATCCCACGATAGAAGCCATTATTTTTAGATAATTGATCATTTTTGTTTACCTCCTCATCCAATAATTAAGCAATCAGTCTAGATGCAGTAAGCATAATTTAAAATAAAACAGCTCTTCCGGAGCAAGAGGAAAAATCTATTCCATTGAGATTGGGTGGGAGGGATTTACGAAGGATATAGGTTATCCATGTTGGGTAGACTTTAATGGATGCAAAAGGAAAAAGAAAAAAAAAAAAAAAACTGTCATTGTACAGAAGACAAATTTATAGTTGTGTGTGTATGGATGCCTATATATTTTTAAATGTTAGGATTTTAGGTAGTAACTTTAGGAGCGTTGATTCCTTAACAAGGTATTTCAGTTTTTTTGACTAAATGATCAACAATTTAATCCTTGTCATCATCAATTTGTTAATTAAATAATTTTTGCATAAGATATGAATGGGCTTTATCTAAGTTTCNTGTGTATGGATGCCTATATATTTTTAAATGTTAGGATTTTAGGTAGTAACTTAAGTTTATAGGAGAGTTGATTCCTTAACAAGGTATTCGAGTTTTTTTGACTAAATGGTCAACAATTTAATCCTTGTCATCATCAATTTGTTAATTAAATAATTTTTGCATAAGATATGAATGGGCTTTATCTAAGTTTCTAACTCAAAGAACTTTGCATACTAGGTCATATATATTAGATATAAAAATATTTAAAAAATTTCGCATAACAAATTAAGTTTCTGCTAAACTAGCTCTTGAAATATATAACCTCGCTCCTAGCCCTATGCGCTCGTGAACAAGGTACTATATAGTATATAAGATATAATTGTTTTAACATGTGTCATGCCAATCTCTTAACATGGACCTCTATGTATATCGTGTCAAGAGAGACCTCAGTTATCTGTCCAAATGAGCGGATAACAAATGCGACTTCTTACTTTGTAAAGGACTTGATTGTTTGAAACTTTAAAATGCAGTCATGCACTGATCTGTGCATTCAAGCTTAATATAGTGGCAGATGTTTATGCAAAATAATGCTATTTTTTGTTTTTGAGTAAAACCTATTTTTGGTTTTTAAAAAATATTTTTATAAACACTTTACTCATTCATTTATTTTTAGTGTCAATTGACTTATCGAATTTATATTTTGTCTACCAATTTAGTCATCCGCTTGGATTCGTTAATAAGATTTGATAGAAATGATCACGTGACATATTAAATACTAACGTAGCCGTTATATAATGATGTGACATTAAAAATTTTAAAAAAACCTTATCTCTCATTTCTCTCACTCTCTTCCCTGTTTGCCCCTTCCTCTCTCTGCAACTGCCATCACCTTCATTCAGAATCAGAACCAGATAATGATAAGAACCAGAAGCACCTGTGAGCTGCACAACCTCAGCAGCAGCGTGGGCAGCAGCAACCGACGCTTCTGCAGCGGCTGCTGTTGCAATGGCCACATTCAAAGCATGCTTTCTCTGTTCTGCTCTTGCTTCAGTTAGTGTTTTATTTGATGCTTTAAGTGTGGGACAATGTCTTAGCTTAAACCTTCCAAGACTCCATCCCCATTTATTTGGCTTCTGAGATTACAGCTAAAATTTAAAAATTACACAAAATGAGAACCAGATAATTATTATTGTATAAAAATGCTCAGAAAAACCCCTCTTAGTCTCTTACTTTTTCCTTTGGGTCAGAAGTGAGGAGCCTTTTCGTCCATCCAAACCAACACTTCCACTTTGCCATGAAGATTTATGAAATCATATAAACCAAATCCTTCAAACACCATTCTCAAATCCTCAAGCACATCCTATTTGATAATGAAGAGAGCGGAGGTGAAAAAACCCAGAAGTAAAATTCAGAGACTGTAACACATAAAATTTCATAATTCTGAGAGGTAATTGAGATGTTTCGGGCAGCTGTATCCTACTTCACATGCTCATATATCTGCTTATTTGTCATCATGAAGAAATCCCACAAGGCCACAACAATAAATACAAACACTGACAAACTTTATTATTCAGTATCTGTAATTTACTGACATAGCAGGACTAGAATATAACCAGAACAGCAGAGGTATTAAATCAAACATACAAAGTGCACCCAGAAAAGGATGTATTTCAAGTATAGTCATTTCAATTACACCAGAACTATGGACAATGGGCTGACGGGGCAGAGAGAGAGAAAGCACGATGGGGCAGAGAGNACTAACCTTCTTGAATGCAAGTAATACCAATGCTCTATGCTGCATGACTACCTGGAAAACAGCATAATGAAGTTAACCAAAGAGAATAAGCAATGAAAGCAGATGAATTCCAGAAATCTTAATCTATAGCTCCCATGGTGGTGGTCGAAGAGAGGAAGAGTAGCAGAGAGAGGGAGGGGCATGGGTGCTGGGGACAATGGGCTGACGGGGCAGAGAGAGAGAAAGCACGATGGGGCAGAGAGATGGAGAAGACGGAGGGGGAGAGAGAGAGAAATGAGAAAGAATGGTTTTTTTTTTTTTAGTTTTTTTAATATGTCACATCAGCACTTAACAGTCATATCAGCATTTAAAATGCCACATGAAAATTTTCATCCAACCTTACTAATAGACTCAAACAGAAGACTAAATTGATAGACGAAACATAAATTCAAAGATTAAATCAGCACAAAAAAATAATGAGAGACTAAAGTGATAGTATGAACATTTTCAAGAAACAAAAATGAATTTTATTCTTCTTATTTTATTGTTTAGGTTTCTGTCTTTTCATCACCTACCAATGGATATC
Source organism: Cercis canadensis (assembly GCA_003255065.1). Classification (NCBI taxonomy): domain Eukaryota; kingdom Viridiplantae; phylum Streptophyta; class Magnoliopsida; order Fabales; family Fabaceae; genus Cercis; species Cercis canadensis. Next base: position 7,150 of record QAOA01008128.1, on the reverse strand, counting down.
TTTGCACACGCTGCAACAGCTCAATTTAACTTGTTTTGTGGGATGACTAATTGCAATAGAATAAGTAAGCCCAAAATTATGAATGTTATTTACATGTTCAATTTAATCAAATCTACTCAAGATTTTCTACATGGCATAGATTTTACATATACTATCTCAATTGATATATAAGAATCATTACTTAGTAACAGTTCAAATTAATGCAATTTTCAATTTCTCTACGTCTTATTAGTTATGTTTTATTAAAAACAATGAGTAATTGCGCAAAAGTTGTACTTATATTTTCATAGAGGTTGTGGTCTTGTAGAGCTCTCGAGGTTTGGGTTCAAATTAAACTAACCACTAGTTATTTTTTATTTATTTATCTCGTTTTGGGTAAATTATGCAGAACACTTTTCAACTTTTGCTATGTACGAAAAGCCCTAAACATATGATTCAAAATTATGTAGTCAACCTCGGGGCTTCGCATTGTGTCTGCCAAATAGCTTCTGTCCATTTGACCATTCAAAGGCTAATGAAAAAGGCATGTGCAATTTATGTGACACCAACAAAATTATGGTTAACCACTATAATCCTTAATTAACATTAAAATTAGATGAATTATAGGTATGTAATTATGAATAAAATGTCCAAAATTAAGGAAAAAATTATCCAAAATAAGGAAAAATACTAGAATTAAGTTTAAGAAAAAACTCTAAATAAGAAAAATACAATATACACTATACCAAAATACACTATGAATGTCCCATATTTTATTTTTATTTTTATTGAAAACCTTATAGATCATTTCTAGCCTTCCTTCCAAATCCTCCAAAGAAGAAACAGAACCAAGGCCAGTTACCACCAGACTAATATAGGATGGCACTTGAAGGTAGAAAGAAGGCAAGACCAACTGTGACTGAATCCTTGTTAATTATCAACATCTATAGAATTGGTTATACTTCTAGTAATAGAAATTTATCATTTTTGAATGGACAGATGGTTATCTAGATCAGCTTCTTATCTCATAATAGTTTCATAAAGAGACAGTTCATACAACAAATTGTTTTATATGTATTGCATGAGACCATAATTGTTTGGGGTTGGAAGAGAAAATAGTGTTATCCCATATGGGTATTGGTAGTTTTCCCAAAATCATGCATCGGCCACTGAGTTTTTGACCAAAAACTTATATAAGTAACTAATTTTATAATCATATTCAATCGTTTTGCCCAAAGCTATTAGATAACGTATAAAATATAATACACTGCATCCAAGAAATAATCATTTCTTAATCATTTATAAGTTGTTTAACTATGATGGATAAGGCCTCGTGGATTCTTTTGTTTTTAATCATTTCTGTGTTTTCGTTACCTACCAAAGCACATCTTTGCACATGCTGCAACATCTCAATTTAACTTGACCAAGCTACCCGTGAATCAGATTTATAAAAGATACACCTAAACTTTTTCTATACAGCTCATTTTCTATACCTATAGGTCTAGATATAAAAACACGATTTCTCTGATGGTTATGTATATTTGAAACACCTCCCATCTACTATGTGGGGCTTGTTTTTTGGGATGACTAACTGCAATGGAATAACTAGGCCAAAACTTATGAAAGTTATATACATGTTAAATTTTAATAAAATCTACTCAAGGTTTTTTACATGGCTTAGATTTTACACATTATATCAATTGGTGTGTAAGAATCATTTCTCAGTAATTGTTCAGATTAAAGCAATTTTAAGTTTCTCTATGTCTTATTAATTGATTAATTTTTTTTTTCATTAAACTATGATTAATTGCTCAACTTGTGTTGTATTTATCTTCTTTTAGAGGTTGTAGAGTTCTCGAGGTTTTAGGTTCAAATTAAATATCACTATAGCTGCACAACGGTGCAATATAATCCAAAAGAAAGTGAAGAAGATACACATAAATTGAAGTAGAGCTTCATGTAAAGTAGTTTATTTACACCATGACAAAGCTCATCTGTATGATATACTAAGCAACACAAAGTATCTGCCGGTAGGCTTTGTGCTCAGTGTCAAAAATTTTGAAGTCCATTAACTGTCAAACTAGCACCTGCCCTGTTATGTGTACCACATTAACTCCCTCGAAGTTCCAAGTTCTCTCCCCTTATCACATTCATTCATGTTATAATACACAAAATACAAATAAAATGGTAAAGAATTTTTGACCCGTGTGGGAGGCCAATGCCCCCTTGGTCCCGTACTGGAACCGTCACTGCAACCAAGAATTAATCATTTATAAGTTGTTTAACTATGATGGATAAGGCCTCGTGGATTCTTTTGTTTTTTGAATAATTTGGTGTCTTTCTCTTAGACTTATCTCTATCTAATTTGTGGTATATTCTTGGCATATTTCTTTTACAAAATTTTCACGTGTTTCTATCTTTAGAATACTATTTTTCATGTAGCACTCATCCATAAACAACTTGGAATAGCTCTATAAATTGAGAATTCTCAGCTCACTTAGACACCACAAAAACAAGATAGCATTCTTGTCTAGCTTTGCAAAACCATGAAGACTTCCTTGCTTACCCTCTCTTTCCTCCTTTTCGCCGTCACCATCAAACTATCATTTGCCACAGGTGAGCCAGTGCGGGACACTGACGACAAACCTCTTCTCCCATATGCCGAGTACTACATCATGCCAGCAATCTGGGGCCCAACCGGTGGCGGCCTCAGACCAGGCAAAGCTGGGAACTCAACTTACCCAGTTAATGTCCTTAAATCATTCTCTGAGGTCGATTTTGGTGAGCCATTAAAATTCATACCACTTTCAAAAATTGGCATTGTCCCAACAGATACCTACCTCAATATTAAATTTCCACACATTCCACACGGTGTTACATCTGGAAATTGGATAACTGTTAAAGGTTTAGGTGAAGCATGGACTGTGGGTATTGGTGGGCCTGAAGACCATCAAGGCTTTCAGACACTGAGTGGCTTGTTTAAGATTAACAAATCTGGATTTGGTTACAAGCTTTCCTTTCTTCCCTATATCAATGCTCCCATGTCTGGAGATATTGGGTCGTACATTGATAACGAGAGAAAATGGCGTTTGGTTGTGACTAATGGAGCACCCTATGAGGTTGTATTCATAAAGGCTAACATTAACAGCTCTTGAATATGAATGAAGCCACCTTCCACCTTGCACGCTGAATATGTGGAATAATTCTGTTATCTTATATTCACTTTCTTCTAGTTCTTGTACTTCACAAAATGTAGAAGCGAATATTATCTAAAATTGAATAAACTTGTCGTGCATATGTGCTGTCATGTTTTTTTTTTTTTTTTCTCTAAATGTAGATTTTATTTTTAGTTTCATGCATATATTTCCTAGCCATTTTTCCTTGGTTCTCATTTACATTCGGAAAAGTTAGTTAGGCATATGCAAACTCTATGCTTTTGGAAACAATAAAACATTAGTAATACTATCACTACAGCCCAAATGTTTATACCCGTAAACATTTAGAAATAATTTGGTAGAGTCACATTTTTATAACATGTTAAATGCTTTAGTATCATATATATACTTGATAGCAAATACTAAGAAATTTATATTCTGATATTTTGTGTGATAATAAGCATTGTTCAAAATATATGTAAGATACCAAAGAATTCATGTTCAGATGATACTAGCTTTCCAAACATGGGTATCCAATATGTTATATTATGATGTGAAAATGAAAATATACTAAACATCCCATGATAGAAGCCGTTAATTCTCAGATAACTGATCTTTTTTTCTTTACCTCCTCATCAAATAATTAAGCAGTCAGTCTAGATGCAGTAAGCATAATTAAAAATATAACAGCTCTTCCGGATCATAGAGGAGAAATCTATTCCATTGAGAGTAGATGGGGAGGAATTTCAGAAGGGTATATAGGTTATCTATGTTGGGTAGACTTCAATGGACACAAGGGAAAGGGAAATACATAAATTATCTAGAAGACAAATTGATTGGTGTGTCCATGTCGGTGCCCATATATGCTTTTACCTAATAAATTTATCAGAGAGTTGGTTCCTTAACAACAATAACGAATCTCGAAATAACTCAACCGGAGGGAGGGNCGAGACTCAAACATTTCTTCTATGGATCCGTCACTACTTAACAAGGTACCTTAATCTTTTCAACTAAATGATCAAGAGTTTAATCCTTCGCACTATGAATTTTTTAATTAAATTTAATTTTTGCACAAAATATGAGTGCATTTTATGTAAGCTTATAACACAAAGGACCTTTGCATACAAGATCATATTAGATATAAAAAATATCCAAAGACTTTGGCATAAAAAAGTGATCTTGTGTTAAAATAGCTCTTGAAATATATAACCTTGTTCCTAGCCCAACACGGATGTGAACAAGGTACTATATATTATATAAGGTTCATTGTTTGAACATGTGCCATTCCAATCGATTAACATGGACCTCTTTATATATTGTAACAAGAGACACCTCAATTATCTGTCCAAATGAGCGTATAACAGATCCAATTTTTTACTTTATAAAGGACTTGATTTTTTGAAACTTCAAAATGCAGTCATGCACTGATCTGTACTTTCAATCTCAATATAGTGGCAGATTGATGTTCATGCAAAAGAACGCTATTTCTCATTTTAATGTTTAGGGTTTTGTCTTTTTGTTACCTACCAATGCACATCTTTTCACATGCTGCAACTCAATTTAACTTGACCAACCTATCCTTGAATCAGATTTATACAAGAAACACCTAAACTTTTTCTTTCAGCTCATTTTCTATAGCTATAGGCCTAGAGGTGCAAACACGATTTCTATGATGGTTATGTATATTTGAAACACCTCCCATCTACTATGTGGGGCTTGTTTTGTGGGATGACGAATTGCAGTGGAATAACTATGCCCAAAATTATGAATGTTATATACATGTTAAATTTTAATAAAATCTACACAAGGTTTTTACATGGCTTAGATTTTACACACTATATCAATTGGTGTGTAAGAATCATTTCCCAGTAATTGTTCAGATTAAAGCAATTTTAAATTTCTCTTTGTCTTATTAATTGATTAATTAATTATTTTTTATTAAACTATGATTAATTTTTCAACTTGTGTTGTACTTATCTTTTTTTAGAGGTTGTAGAGTTCTCGAGGTTTTGGGTTAAAATTAAACATCACTATAGCTTCACAACGGTGCAATATAATCCAAAAGAAAGTGAAGAAGATACACATAAATTGAAGTAGAGCTTTATGTAAAGTAGTTTATTTATACCATGACAAAGCTCGTCTGTACAGTATACTAAACAAAATAAAGTGTCTGCCGATAGGCTTTGTGCTTAGTGTCAAAATTTGTGAAGTTCATTAACTGTCAAACTTGCACCTGCCCTATTTTGTGTACCACATTAACTCCCTCGAAGTTCCAAGTTCCCTCCCCTTATCACATTCATGTTATAATACACAATACAAATAAAATGGTAAAGAATTTTTGATCCGTGTGGGTAGCCAGTGCCCCCTTAGTCCCCTACTAGACCCATCACTGCTTAACAAGGTATCTTAGTCTTTTTAATCAAGTGGTCAAGAATATAATTCTTGCCACCATCAATTATTAATTATATTTAATTTTTGCACAAAAAATGAGTGCGCTTTATCTAAGCTTTCTAACTTAAGAGACCTTTGCATGCAAAATCATATTAGATATAAAAGTATCCAAAAAGTTTCGCATAAAAAACTAAGCTTGTGTTAAAATAGCTCTTGAAATATATGACCTCGCTCTTAGCCCAACGCCCATGTGAACAAGGGAATATATTATATTTAAGATTCATTGTTTGTACATGTGTCGTTCCAATCGATTAACATGGACATCTTTGTATATTATGCCAAGAGAGACCTCAATTATCTGTCCAAATGAGTGCATAACAAATCCAACTTTTTACTGTACAAAGGACATGATTTTTTGAAACTTCAAAAATGCAGTCATACACTGATCTGTACTTTCAAGCTCAATATAGTGGCAGATGTTCATGCAAAATAACGCTATTTCTCATTTTAATGTTTAGGGTTCTTTCTTTTTGCTACCTACGACCAATGCACATCTTTGCACACGCTACAACATCTCAATTTAACTTGACCAAGCTATCCTTGAATCAGATTTATACAAGATACACCTAAACTTTTTCTATACAGCTCATTTTCTATACCTTTAGGCTTAGATGTGCAAACAGGATTTTTCTGTTGGTTATGTATATTTGAAACACCTCGCTTCTACTATATGGGGCTTGTTTTGTGCGATGATTAACTTCAATGGAATAACTAGCAAAAAGTTATGAATATTATTTAGATGTTAAATTTAATCAAATCTACTCATGATTTTTTACATGGCTTAGATTTTACACACTAGGTGTAAGAATTATTTGTCAGTAACTGTTCAGATTATTGCAATTTTCAATTTCTCTATGTCTTATCAATTAATTATTTTTTATTAAACCATGAGTAATTGCTCAACTTGTGTTGTACTTATCTTATTTTAGAGGTTGTTATCTTATTGTTAAACAACAAGTTATTTCTATCGTTCCATATAGTCCAGTAGAAATAACAGAATAGAGTGGGCCATGAAATGTTGAAGAGATTGTGGGAAGGGTTTAAGATCGAGGCAAGCAACCATTCTTCTTGATTACTTTCAAAGAACTCGTCTTTGTAATTTAGTTTCTTCCAAAGCTCATAACTTCTGGTACAATCTCTAAGGCAGTGAAGGTTGCCATGATTATAGTCCACTAGACAACAATTAGCAGGATCAGAATAAAAAAGAAAAAAATGTACCTTGAGACAGAAAAGAGGAGAGAGTGCTTGAAAGAAAAAGAGAAAGAAGAAGGAAGAAAGAGAAAGATAAGAGAAGAAAAGAAAAGAGAGAGTGTGTAAAAAGGGGGGCTTTAACTGACCCCATGTAAAAATGGGGTTAAACAACCTCATCCTAGTTGGACCAATTTAGTTATAATAAGTGTTTTGATAGTGGGACCCACATATTTACTTAACCTGCTATAGGCAAAATTTCTACTTATTACAAATCAGCCCCAAATTTTTTAAAAGTCTTATTTTCTTGTCCTTTCTCACCTTTTTTGTCTTTTCTCCATTTCCCTTCATCCATATCTCTGAAATCAACTAAGAAA
>QAOA01008121.1:731086-806107 GCA_003255065.1 Cercis canadensis | reverse complement strand
GAGATTGTGTGACACGCAAGAAAGCAGTCCTCGGGATAGAACGAGTACTCGACTTGACTCGCAAGAAAGGAATCCACCGGTGAGAAGAATGGCGTAGATGAAAAACAATCCCACGGGGCGAAGGAGTGACGAGCACGGGAGCAGTCTTCGAGGCAGTTGGAGTGCTGCGTAGGAAAGTAAACCACCAGTTATTGGAGCGACGCACTAGAAAGCAGTCCTCGGGGGAGATGGATTGGCGTGCAAGAAAGAAAATTCTCGGGGGGCGATGGATTGACGTGACAAGAAAGCAATTCTCAGGGGAGATAGAGTCACGCGCAAGAAACCATTCTACAGGCGAGTAGAGTGGCACGCAAGATAGCAGTCCTTGGGGGAGATGGAGTGACGTGCAAGCAAGAAAGTAATCCACCAGTGAACAGAGTGTGTCATACAAGAACGAACTCCTCGGGGGAGATGGAGTGACACGCAACAAAACAATCTAAGAGCGAGTGGCGTGATGCGGAAGAAAGCAATCCTCGGGGAACTAAAGATTGACTCCCAAGAGAGAGCAATTCTCACGGGGGGAGATAGAGTGACGCACAAGAAAACTGGTCAACAAACGAGTAGAGTGAGGCGCAAGAAAGCAGTCCTCGAGCGACACGTCACCCAAAAGAAACTAGTCCGTCGGTGTCGCACAAGAAAGCAATTCCTGGGGGAGGTGGAGTGACGTGCAAGAAACCGACAAGCGGAGTGTCAGACACAAGAAAGCAGTCGTTGGGCGAGATGGAGTGACGCGCAAGAAACCAATCTACAAGCGAGTCGCTTGACGCGCAGAATAGCAACCAACCAGCAAGTTGGAGTGATGAGCCAGAAAGCAGCGCTAGGAAGAGATTGTGTGACACGCAAGAAAGCAGTCCTCGGGATAGAACGAGTACTCGACTTGACTCGCAAGAAAGGAATCCACCGGTGAGAAGAATGGCGTAGATGAAAAACAATCCCACGGGGCGAAGGAGTGACGAGCACGGGAGCAGTCTTCGGGGCAGTTGGAGTGCTGCGTTAGGAAAGCAAACCAACAGTTATTGGAGCGACGCACTAGAAAGCAGTCCTCGGGGGAGATGGATTGGCGTGCAAGAAAGCAAATTCTCGGTGGGCAAAGAATTGACGTAGCAAGAAAGCAATTCTCAACGGAGATAGAGTCACGCGCAAGAAACCATTCTACAGACGAGTAGAGTGGCACGCCAGACAGCAGTCCTTGGGGGAGATGGAGTGACGCGCAAGCAAGAAAGTAATCCACCAGTGAACAGAGTGTGTCATACAAGAACGAATTCCTCGGGGGAGATGGAGTGACGCGCAAGAAAACAATCTAAGAGCGAGTGGCGTGATGCGCAAGAAAGCAATCCTCGGGGAAGTAAAGATTGACGCCCAAGAAGAGAGCAATTCTCATGGGGGGAGATAGAGTGACGCACAAGAAAACCGGTCAACAAACGAGCAGAGTGAGGCGCAAGAAAGCAGTCCTCGAGCGACACGTCACCTAAAAGAAACTAGTCCGTCGGTGTCGCACAAGAAAGCAATTCCTGGGGGAGGTGGAGTGACGTGCAAGAAACCGACAAGCGGAGTGTCAGACACAAGAAAGCAGTCGTTGGGCGAGATGGAGTGACGCGCAAGAAACCAATCTACCAGCGAGTCGCTTGACGCGCAGGAAAGCAACCAACCAGAGAGATGGAGTGATGAGCCAGAAAGCAGTGCTAGGAGGAGATTGTGTGACACGCAAGAAAGCAGTCCTCGGGATAGAACGAGTACTCGACTTGACTCGCAAGAAAGGAATCCGCCGGTGAGAAGAATGGCGTAGATGAAAAACAATCCCACGGGGAGTAGGAGGGACGAGCACAGGAGCAGTCTTCGGGGTAGTTGGAGTGCTTCGTAGGAAAGCAAACCACCAGTTATTGGAGCGACGCACTAGAAAGCAGTCCTCGGGGGAGATGGATTGGCGTGCAAGAAAGCAAATTCTCGGGGGGCGATGGATTGACGTGGCAAGAAAGCAATTCTCAAGGGAGATAAAGTCACGTGCAAGAAACCATTCTACAGGCGAGTAGAGTGGCACACAAGACAGCAGTCCTTGGCAGAGATGGAGTGATACGCAAGCAAGAAAGTAATCCACCAGTGAACAGAGTGTGTCATACAAGAACGAACTCCTCGGGGGAGATGGAGTGACGCGCTAGATAACATTCTAAGAGCGAGTGGCGTGATGCGCAAGAGGGCAATCCTCGGGGAAGTAAAGATTGATGCCCAAGAGAGAGCAATTCTCACGGGGGGAGATAGAGTGACGCAAAAGAAAACCGGTTAACAAACGAGCAGAGTGAGGCACATGAAAGCAGTCCTCGAGCGACACGTCACCCAAAAGAAACTAGTCCGTCGGTGTCGCAGAAGAAAGCAATTCCTGGGGGAGGTGGAGTGACGTGCAAGAAATCGACAAGCGGAGTGTTAGACACAAGAAAGCAGTCGTTGGGCGAGATGGAGTGACGCGCAAGAAACCAATCTACAAGCGAGTCGCTTAACGCACAGGAAAACAACCAACCAGCAAGATGGATTGATGAGCCAGAAAGCAGTGCTAGGAGGAGATTGTGTGACACGCAAGAAAGCAGTCCTCAGAATAGAACGAGTACTCGACTTGACTCGCAAGAAAGGAATCCACCGGTGAGAAGAATGGCGTACATGAAAAACAATCCCACGGGGCGAAGGAGTGACGAGCACGGGAGCAGTCTTCGGGGCAGTTGGAGTGCTGCGTAAGGAAAGCAAACCACCAGTTATTGGAGCGACGCATTAGAAAGCAGTCCTCGGGGGAGATGGATTGGCGTGCAAGAAAGCAAATTCTGGGGGGGCGATGGATTGACGTGGCAAGAAAGCAATTCTCAGGGGAGATAGAGTCACGCGCAAGAAACCATTATACAGGCGAGTAGAGTGGCACGCAAGACAGCAGTCCTTGGGGGAGATGGAGTGACGCTCAAGCAAGAAAGTATTCCACCAGTGAACAGAGTGTGTCATACAAGAACGAACTCCTCGGGGGAGATGGAGTGACGCGCAAGAAAACAATATAAGAGCGAGTGGCGTGATGCGCAAGAAAGCAGTCCTCGGGGAAGTAAAGATTGATGCCCAAGAGAGAGCAATTTTCTCGGAGGGAGATAGAGTGACGCACAAGAAAACCGGTCAACAAACGAGCAGAGTGAGGCGCAAGAAAGCAGTCCTCGAGCGACACGTCAGCCAAAAGAAACTAGTCCGTCGATGTCGCACAAGAAAGCAATTCCTGGGGGAGGTGGAGTGACGTGCAAGAAACCGACAAGCGGAGTGTTAGACACAAGAAAGCAGTCGTTGGGCGAGATGGAGTGACGCGCAAGAAACCAATCTACAAGCGAGTCGCTTGACGCGCAGGAAAGCAACCAACCAGCAAGATGGAGTGATGAGCCAGAAAGCAGTGCTAGGAGGAGCTTCTCAAAGAAATGAATGCCTTAATCACTTTTATGCATGCATGTGCAAATGTAATCTCAACTAAGAAACAGAAGAAGTTCTAGAGTATCAAATTGATAGATGAAAACACACAAGATAGAATCATGACATATGGCTCAAATCCTCACAGCTTATAAGACTACCAAGAATCAACTCATCCAAATCAAATTTTGTTGCCATATCACTTAAATCTAAGAAGCAAGATAATTGTCCACTCATGTTGTAGCACTTTAGAATCAAAATTGCTTCAAACTATTCTCTTTACAACTCTTAAATTAATTGGAAAGAACTAGAAAATTCTAAAAGTAAAACAAAAAATAGCAAACCTAAAAGAAAACAGAAAACAAAAACCATAAAAACAGCACAGTAGGCTAATCCCTCCCCCACACTTAAATTTTTACAGTGTCCTCAATGTAAAAGCTTAACAGTTATCACCAATCAAATAGGACAAGTAAAATAAAAGAGAGAGAAGAAACATCCTTATCAAGTGAGGAAAATAGCTTCGTGCACGAATCGAATTTCTTTATCAGTTAGCAACCAAATTCCTTCCTTTATTTGCAACAAGCAAAGCAAGATACCTGGGTCAAAGAGCACTCTCACAAAGCCCTTAAAAGACAAAACAAAGCTGAAAATCTTATAAATAACATGAAAGCATAAAAATATATAAGGGCATAAAAGAAATAATGAAGCAAACAATGTAAAACTAGAAGCAACTAAACTTAGCCCTTGACTTAAAAATTCAGCAAAGTAAGCATTCAAAAGATCACTATATCTGGACCGGGACCCTGTTTCGGTTCATCCTTGTTTCTGACTCGGATATTTTTCTTGCAGACAACTGAATCAGCGACGAGACAATTTCCTGGTGAGTCACTATATCTGTTCCGGGACCCTGTTTCGGTTCTTCCCTGTTTCTGACTCGGATATTNACAGTCATGCTTAAGCTCATCCTTACAAAATACACTAGTGTCATGCAACATGTTGTTCATGCAAGGCTCAAGATGACACTTAGATTCTTGCAAAGAATTGTCAAACAACAACATCTCTTGCTCCCCATTTGAAGAATAGCTTGGCTTATGGTTGGCTTGGACAACCCATGTATTACCTGCACTCATTCCACCAACATTAAAATATTCACTTGCAACTAAGGTTCTAACATGATCTATACCTAGTGTTGTAGCATGTGAAGAAGTAAGAAGCATAAAATCACCTAATCCTTTAATATTAGTGCTTAAATCATCACATGTATGCACCACAACAAGCTTAGGGTCATGTTGGAATAACTTTTCAGCAAGCTCACAATTAAAATCAGGTTGTGTTAAAGTAGGAAAAAGTGTAGAATTGACCGTAGGACCCTTGTTAGGTTCATTTTGGGTTGTCTCTTGTGAGTCTTCTTCAAAATCTAACTCATTGTAGACCTCTTCGACTAAATCCTCCTCTGTCTTCTTGGACAGAGTGGCTCTCTCGAATTCTAAGGTCACTGAATCAGGGACAGCTTTCTTTGCTGTCTGTGGCTTGTTTGTAGATTGAGGTTCAATTGGTTCTAGCATAGAATTTTCAGTTGGTTCTAGAATTTTCTGTAAAGGAATTTTTTTAGAACCTTGGGGCTGCAATTGACTCACTGAGGATGCCAATAGTTCAATTTGGGTATTTAAATTTTGCATGGCGACCTCTCTCCTCTGCTGGAACTGAATGGTATGAGTAGCCAATTGCTTCACCAAGTCCTCAATTGAAGGTTCAGGTTCTATGCATGTTAGACTTGGTTGTTGCATAGGTTGCTCTGACGGTTGCCAATACTGCTGTGGTGAGGATGCATTGTCATATATCATATTGGTATGATCTCTCCAATCAAGGTTACAGTCATTGAAGTATGGATCATATATAGGCTGTTGCCATGCAGCTACAAAAGGATCTTGAAATCCATAATCATCATCCAATGAGGATAATCCATTAATGCTATGCTTCATCCTCTATTGGTCAACAAGTGATGCAACAACCTCTTGCACTCTTATAGTAGAATAAGAACCTAGCATGAACAAAAAAAAAAAAAGAAATAACAGAACACCAAAACACAGCAACATACAAAATAACATATAAAGTTATACAAAAAGTGGCAAAAAATGACAGAATTGAACTAAAAGAGAAACACAAAATGCACACAAAAAGGCAACAAAATAAGGTTAGTTGAAGTATTTAAATATTTTTAAAAAAATTTCTATCACCACAGCATGAAAGCTTAATGAAAATGAAACTCAAAAATCAAATAAATTTTTTTTAAAAATTAGAAAAGTGGTCAAAACGATGGAATTTGGCTTGAAAATGAAGATCATATTGCATAGCAATGATTATTGATTTTTAGCTCGTTTTCCTTCAACTAACCAAGTTTTAGGTCAATCAGAGCACAAAAATTTGGCCACAACAGTACACGCGAAAACCACTAAATCAAACCGAAGCAAGGGGAAAACAAAGGAAAACTGGCACCAAGGCACCAGAATTCACACAATAGAACCCTAAAACATCAAAGGAAACAAAACAACAAGAAAAAACTATCACTACAATGCTCAGAAAGTATAAAAAGTTTTGCCAAATAGTGAACAAAGACGGCAAATGAGACGGAATAATGGCAAAGGAGGCTAAACAAGGGCAATAATAGCACAAAGTTCACCTCACAATGCTTCTCACAATGCAATTCCTTAGTCCACCAATTTGCAGCTCAATCCCAGTTGGTCAGAATCAAAAACAAGACAGAAACAGAAACACTAAACAGGAAAAAAAAAACTTAAACAGATAAGGAAAACAAAATAGGAAAACAAGTAGAACCAGGGGGAAAACGATGAAGAACAATACTAGAAACAAGAACAGTAATCAATCAAAATAATAACAAAAGAGTCCTAAGAAGATTAATATGTTAGATGAATTCCCCGGCAACGGCGTCAAAATTTTGACGGGTGCCGAACCGTACAAAATTAAACTACTAATTGCAACTAATTTGTAGTATAGGATGCAACCAGTGTCGTCTCCCAAGGATTCACCAGAACAACTAATCTTTTAAGAACTTAAGCAAGAATAGAACAAAAGGGGGGGGGGGGGTTTGTGTTGAATGCAAAATGATTAGAATTCAGAAAGTAGTAAATAAGATTTAATCAAGTAAGAGAAAACGTAATCAACTCAAGCAGGCAACCAAACCTTAATCCATCATTGTACACTAAAGATAACCTAGAATTGATTTAACTCTTGGTTAAGTGTTACCTGGAACCCCTAACAATAACACTTAGAATTCCTACTAATTTACCAATCAGGATTCAATTAATCATGGAATTAAGACTCTAGGCAACCGCTCTATATCACTAAATCCAGATTAATTTAATAACCGAATTAGCCAAGTTAACCATATATTAAAGACCTTTAAAGTATGATTATCAATCTGATTACTGTTATGAATCTAATCAACCGATTAAAATTCATACAAAACATGCAATCAAAGTACCATTCAATCACATGAAGAGGGGAAGAAACAGTAATTCAAATTAAATTAAATCAAACCCGGTTGAAGAATAGGAACTCTGGATTATTAAGTTTGGCTCCTCTTGAATTGATTACAAACGAACTTAGCCTTCCATGGAAGACTTGAACATAAAGCAAAAGTAGAAAAACGAACTCAGAAAATAGGAGGCAGCAGCAGCTCAAGGAATTTCGTATCTCTCTGGTTGTGTGTATTTTCCTCAACAACTTGAGATTAAATACTAGCTGGCTGCTTCCTCTAGGGTTCCTAATTACAAAATAAACCTAGTTTCCGAAATTATTAATGGTAAAAACATGATCAAACCCTAGTGTCATGTGTGCTGGCCCAATAAGTAGATGTTAGCCCAAATAAACATGCTCTGGTCCTATAGGTAGGCCTAAGGAAAGGAATCAGTCAATGCTGGGCAGAGTGCTGGGCGGAGCAGAAAATATGGACTGCTTGCACGCGAATTTAAGTTGTCCAGACGTGCAAATCAGCTTCTGGGCTCTTCATATGAAATGTGAAATTTTCTGTCAGCTTTCCACCGAAACTGGAATCACATCAATCGGAAATATGTAGCCAAAGATATGGTGTAAAACGTAAGAAGTGCCAGAATTTAACAGTCAAGCAATTAAAATCTACAAGCACCAAAAAGTCCAAATCTACAAAACATGTCTAAAGGCCATAAAAATCACTAGAAACACACATTAAAAGACTAAGTATAAGGGAAACAAATAGTGCTAAATAATGTGTTATCAATGACACACTCTGTTCACTGGTGGATTACTTTCTTGCTTGCGCGTCACTCCATCTCCGCCAAGGACTGCTGTCTTGTGTGTCACTCTACTCGCCTGTAGAATGGTTTCTTACGCGTGACTCTATCTCCCCTGAGAATTGCTTTCTTGCCACGACAATCCATCTCCCCCCAGAATTGCTTTCTTGCACGCCAATCCATCTCCCCCGAGGACTGCTTTCTAGTGCGTCGCTCCAATAACTGGTGGCTTGCTTTCCTACGCAGCACTCCAGCTGCCCCGAAGACTGCTCCCGTGCTCGTCACTCCTTCGCCCCGTGGGATTGTTTTTCATCTACGTCATTCTTCTCACCGGTGGATTCCTTTCTTGCGAGTCAAGTCGAGTACTCGTTCTATCCCGAGGACTGCTTTCTTGCGTGTCACACAATCTCCTCCTAGCACTGCTTTCTGGCTCATCACTCCATCTTGCCGGTTGGTTGCTTTCTTGCGCGTCAAGCGACTCGCTTGTAGATTGGTTTCTTGCGCGTCACTCCATCTCGCCCAAGGACTGCTTTCTTGTGTATGACACTCTGCTTGTCAGTTTCTTGCACGTCACTCCATCTCCCCCATGAATTGCTTTCCTGTGCGACACTGATGGACTAGTTTCTTTTGGGTGACATGTCGTTCGAGGACTGCTTTCTTGCGCCTCACTCTACTCGTTTGTTGACCGGTTTTCTCTTGCGTCACTCTATGTCCCCCCTGAGAATTGCTCTCTCTTGAGCGTCAATCTTTACTTCCCCGAGGATTGCTTTCTTGCGCATGACGCCACTCACTTTTAGATTGTTTTCTTGCACGTCACTACATCTCCCCCGAGGAGTTCGTTCTTGTATGACACACTCTGTTCACTGGTGGATTACTTTCTTGCTTGCGCGTCACACCATCTCCCCCAAGGACTGCTGTCTTATGTGTCACTCTACTCGCCTGTAGAATGGTTTCTTGCGTGTGACTCTATCTCCCCTGAGAATTGCTTTCTCGCCACGTCAATCCATCACCCCCGAGAATTGCTTTCTTGCACGCCAATCCATCTCCCCTGAGGACTGCTTTCTAGTGCGTCGCTCCAATAACTGGTGGCTTGCTTTCCTACGCAGCACTCCAGCTTCCCCGGAGACTGCTCCCGTGCTCGTCACTCCTTCACCCCGTGGGATTGTTTTTCATCTACGTCATTCTTCTCACGGGTGGATTTCTTTCTTGTGAGTCAAGTCGAGTACTCGTTCTATATCGAGGACTACTTTCTTGCATGTCACACAATCTCCTCCTAGCACTGCTTTCTGGCTCATCACTCCATCTTGCCGGTTGGATGGTTTCCTGCGCGTCAAGCGACTCGCTTGTAGATTGGTTTCTTGTGCATCACTCCATCTCGCCGAAGGACTGCTTTCTTGTGTAGGACACTCCGCTTGTCGGTTTCTTGCACGTCACTCCATCTCCCCTAGAAATTGCTTTCTTGTGCGACACCGACGAACTAGTTTCTTTTGGGTGACGTGTCGCTCGAGGACTGCTTTCTTGCGCCTCACTCTACTCGTTTGTTGACCAGTTTTCTTGTGCGTCACTCTATCTCCCACCGTGAGAATTACTCTCTCTTGAGCGTCAATCTTTACTTCCCCAAGAATTGCTTTCTTGCGCATCATGCCACTCGCTTTTAGATTGTTTTCTTGCGCGTGACTCCATCTCCCCCGAGGAGTTCGTTCTTGTATGACACACTCTGTTCACTGGTGGATTACTTTCTTGCTTGCGCGTCACTCCATCTCCCCCAAGGACTGCTGTCTTGTGTGTCACTCTACTCGCCTGTAGAATGGTTTCTTGCGTGTGACTCTATCTCCCCTGAGAATTGCTTTCTCCCCACGTTAATCCATCGCCCTCGAGAATTGCTTTCCTGCACGCCAATCCATCTCCCCCGAGGACTGCTTTCTATTGCGTCGCTCCAATAACTGGTGGCTTGCTTTCCTACGCAGCACTCCAACTGCCCCGAAGACTGCTCCCGTGCTCGTCACTCCTTCGCCCCATGGGATTGTTTTTCATCTACGTTATTCTTCTCACCGGTGGATTCCTTTCTTGCGAATCAAGTCGAGTACTCGTTCTATCCCGAGGACTGCTTTCTTGCGTGTCACACAATCTCCTCCTAGCACTGCTTTCTGGCTCATCACTCCATCTTGCCGGTTGGTTGCTTTCTTACGCGTCAAGCGACTCACTTGTAGATTGGTTTCTTGTGCATCACTCTATCTCGCCCAAGGACTGCTTTCTTGTGTATGACACTCCGCTTGCCGGTTTCTTGCACGTCACTCCATCTCCCCCAGGAATTGCTTTCTTGTGCGACACCGACGGACTAGTTTCTTTTGGGTGACGTGTCGCTCGAGGACTGCTTTCTTGCGCCTCACCCTACTCGTTTGTTGACCGGTTTTCTTGTGCGCCACTCTATCTCCCCCCGTGAGAATGTCTCTCTCTTGAGGGTCAATCTTTACTTCCCCGAGAATTGCTTTCTTGCGCATCATGTCACTCACTTTTAGATTGTTTTCTTGCGCGTCACTCCATCACCCCCGAGGAGTTCGTTCTTGTATGACACACTCTGTTCACTGGTGCATTACTTTCTTGCTTGCGCGTCACTCCATCTCCCCAGAGGAGTTCATTCTTGTATGACACACTCTGTTCACTGGTGGATTATTTTCTTTCTTGCGTGTCAATCCATCTTCACCAAGGACTGTTGTCTTGTGTGTCACTCTACTCGCTTGTAGAATGGTTTGTTACGGTGACTCTCTCTCCCCCGAGAATTGCTTTCTTGCACGCCAATCCATCTCACCCGAGGACTGGTTTCTAGTGCGTTGCTCCAATAACTGGTGGCTTGCTTTCCTACGCAGCACTCCAGCTGCCCCGAAGACTGCTCCCGTGCTCGTCACTCCTTCTCCCCGTGGGATTGTTTTTCATCTACGTCATTCTTCTCACCGGTGGATTCCTTTCTTGCGAGTCCAGTCGAGTACTCGTTCTATCCCGAGGACTGCTTTCATACGTGTCACACAATCTCCTCCTAGCACTGCTTTTTGGTTCATCACTCCATCTTGCCGGTTGGTTGCTTTCTTGCGCGTCAAGCGACTCGCTTGTAGATTGGTTTCTTGCGCGTCACTCCATCTTGCCCAAGGACTACTTTCTTGTGTATGACACTCCACTTGTCGGTTTCTTGCACGTCACTCCATCTCCCCCAGGAATTGCTTTCTTGTGCGACTCCGACGGACTAGTTTCTTTTGGGTGACGTGTCGCTCGAGGACTGCTTTCTTGCACGTCACTCTACTCGTTTGTTGACCGGTTTTCTCTTGCGTCACTCTATCTCCCCCCGTGAGAATTGCTCTCTCTTGAGCATCAATCTTTACTTCCCCGAGGATTGCATTCTTGCGCATGACGCCACTCGCTTTTAGATTGTTTTCTTGCACGTCACTCCATCTCCCCCGAGGAGTTCGTTCTTGTATGACACTCTCTGTTCACTGGTGGATTACTTTCTTGCTTGCGCGTCATTCCATCTCCCCCAACGACTGCTGTCTTGTGTGTCACTCTACTCGCTTGTAGAATGGTTTCTTGCGCGTGAGTCTATCTCCCCTGAGAATTGCTTTCTCGCCACGTCAATCCATCTCCCCCGAGAATTGCTTTCTTGTACGCCAATCCATCTCCCCCGAGGACTAGTTTCTAGTGCGTCGCTCCAATAACAGGTGGCTTACTTTCCTACGCAGCACTACAGCTGCCCCGAAGACTGCTCCCGTGCTCGTCACTCCTTCGCCCCGTGGGATTGTTTTTCATCTACGTCATTCTTCTCACCAGTGGATTCCTTTCTTGTGAGTCAAATCGAGTACTCGTTCTATCCCGAGGAATGTTTCATGCATGTCACACAATCTCCTCCTAGCACTACTTTTTGGCTCATCACTCCATCTTGCCGGTTGGTTGCTTTCCTGCGCGTCAAGCGACTCTCTTGTAGATTGGTTTCTTGCGCGTCACTCCATCTCGCCCAAAGACTGCTTTCTTGTTTATGACACTCCTCTTGTCGGTTTCTTGCACGTCACTCCATCTTCCCCAGGAATTGCTTTCTTGTGCGACACCGACGGACTAGTTTCTTTTGGGTGACGTGTCGCTCGAGGACTGCTTTCTTGCGCCTCACTCTACTCGTTTGTTGACCGGTTTGCTCTTACATCACTCTATCTCCCCCCGTGAGAATTGCTCTCTCTTGAGCGTCAATCTTTACTTCCCCGAGGATTGCTTTCTTGCGCATGACGCCACTCGCTTTTAGAATGTTTTCTTGTGCGTCACTCCATGTCCCCTGAGGAGTTCGTTCTTGTATGACACACTCTATTCACTAGTGGATTACTTTCTTGCTTGCGCGTCACTCCATCTCCCCCAAGGACTGCTGTCTTGTGTGTCACTCTACTCGCATGTAGAATGGTTTCTTGCACGTCATTCCATCTCCCCCAGGAATTGCTTTCTTGTGCGACACCGACGGACTAGTTTCTTTTGGGTGACATATCGCTTAAGGACTGCTTTCTTGCGCCTCACTCTACTCGTTTGTTGACCGGTGCTCTTGTGTGTCACTCTATCTCCCCCCATGAGAATTGCTCTCTCTTGAGCGTCAATCTTTACTTCTTCGAGGATTGCTTTTTTGCGCATGATGCCACTCGCTTTTAGATTGTTTTCTTGCGCGTCACTCCATCTCCCCCGAGGAGTTCGTTCTTGTATGACACACTCTGTTCACTGGTGGATTACTTTCTTGCTTGTGCGTCACTCCATCTCCCCCAAGGACTGCTGTCTTGTGTGTCACTCTACTCGCATGTAGAATGGTTTCTAGCACGTCACTCCATCTCCCCCAAGGACTGCTGTCTTGTGTGTCATTCTACTCGCCTGTAGAATGGTTTCTTGCGCGTGACTCTATCTCCCTGAGAATTGCTTTCTCGCCACGTCAATCCATCGCCCCCGAGAATTTCTTTCTTGCACGCCAATCCATCTCCGTCGAGGACTGCTTTCTAGTGCATCGCTCCAATAATTGGTGGCTTGCTTTCCTACGCAGCACTCCAACTGCCACGAAGACAGCTCCCGTGCTCGTCAGTCCTTTGCCCCGTGGGATTGTTTTTCATCTACGTCATTCTTCTCACTGGTGGATTCCTTTCTTGCGAGTCAAGACGAGTACTCGTTCTATCCCGAGGACTGCGTTCTTGCGTGTCCCACAATCTCCTCCTAGCACTGCTTTCTGGCTCATCACTCTATCTTGTCAGTTGCTTCCTTTCCTGCGCGTCAAGCGACTCGCTTGTAGATTTTTTTCTTGCGCGTCACTCCATCTCGCCCAAGGACTGCTTTCTTGTGTATGACACTCCGCTTCTCAGTTTCTTGCACGTCACTCCATCTCCCCCAAGAATTGCTTTCTTGTGCGACATCGACAGAATAGTTTCTTTTGGGTGACGTGTCGCTCGAGGACTGGTTTCTTGCGCCTTACTCTACTCGTTTGTTGATCGGTTTTCTTGTGCATCACTCTATCTCCCCCCGTGAAAATTGCTCTCTCTTAAGCGTCAATCTTTACTTCCCCGAGTATTGCTTTCTTGCGCATCACGCCACTCGCTTTTGGATTGTTTTCTTGCGCGTCACTCCATCTCCCCCTAGGAGTTCGTTCTTGTATGACACACTCTATTCACTGGTGGATTACTTTCTTTCTTGCGCGTCACTCCATCTCCCACAAGGACTGCTGTCTTGTGTGTCACTCTACTCGCCTGTAGAATGGTTACTTGCCGTGACTCTATCTCTCCTGAGAATTGCTTTCTCGCCACGTCAATCCATCACCCCCGAGAATTGCTTTCCTGCACGCCAATCCATCTCCCTCGAGAACTGCTTTCTAGTGCGTCACTCCAATAACTGGTGGCTTGCTTTCCTACGCAGCACTCCAACTACCCCGAAGACTGCTCCCGTGCTCGTCACTCCTTCGCCCCGTGGGATTGTTTTTCATCTATGTCATTCTTCTCGCCGGTGGATTCCTTTCTTGCGAGTCAAGTCGAGTACTCGTTCTATCCCGAGGACTGCTTTCTTGCGTGTCACAATCTCCTCCTAGCACTGCTTTCTGGCTCATCACTCCATCTTGCCTGTTGGTTGCCTTTGTGCGCGTCAAGCGACTCGCTTGTAGATTGGTTTCTTGCGTGTCACTCCATCTCGCCCAAGGACTGCTTTCTTGTGTATGACACTAATGAGCTGCCGAGGCTCCTCAAATTAGTTAAAGTTTAAGGTCGGTTACCTAAGCTACTTGTAGCAGAAGGCAGCCCTAAGTCGAACCTAAGGATTGTTCTATTTAGTGAATCATATGAAGAACCATATCAACAGGGGGGTTTTGTTTGTTCAAGTGTTTGACAGAAATTAATTGTAAATGGTAAAGTTTTAGGGAAAACAACCAATCCAAGTCTTAACTGATTCTGATTTTAGTCCATCCTTGATTTCCAATGATCCATTCAATTATTAACCATGTTCTTGGCCTTTAAAACATATCAAGAAGCCTCTCAATGTTCTATGGATGTCCACTGGTTAAGCAACCAGAATTCGGTTTTAACTAAGACTAAATGAATTAAGCAAACATTCAAGTCCAGTTTTACCTAAGTCCATGATCCAGCCAAGGTAATTAATCCATCCAAAAGCTCAGAAACATTAATTAACCATACAATCCTCTTGTATCACATGCAAACAGAATATGAAAATCCAAATTCGAATTAAGCAATTCAAACAGAATATTTCAGAGGATTGAAGAACTTGATTAACAACTAAATGAATAACAACAACACATAATCTCAAAACCAATAATCAAAACAGCCAAAACCTGGATTGATTTGATGAATTAGCTCTCCATGAACAAGAGAAGCCAAGTTCTTACAAAATATCTAAAGAGAAAACTTAAAGACTATGGAAAGTTCAAAAAGCTGTCTAAAATATCTAAATGACTTGATATGAATTTCGGCTGCCCCTTTGTGCTGATATAGACCTCCAAAATTACATGCACACCCAAATTGCCCTTAGGGCACACTTGTTCGCATGGGCCTTAGCTGATTAATGATGCGAATCAGCTTGCTACATGCCCTAACCCTAGGAGTGTTCATGATCCCTTGCTTGGAGTTGGAGGCCCGATGACTAGAAGTAGAATTAAGCGAGTAAGAGAGGCATTGTTGAGCCTAGTTCAAGAGGTGCATACCAAAGAAAGAGCAGCTGGGCCAAGTTCAGAGTTGAGATGGATCACTTTTCTGTCTCTTGTAGAAGGTGCACATGGGCCAGCTTGGAGCCCAAGTTTGGAGCAGGCCAAAAATAATGTTTAATTTAATTAGTTTTATTTTTGGGCCTTTATGTTTATGGGCCAAAACGTTTAATTAGTTTTAAATTCGTTTTTAATATTTTGGGCCTTTATGTCTATAGGCCAAACTGGGTATTAGGGTTTTATTAACATTCTTAGAGGAACCATCATAGCTTGTAGCCTCCTAGCCGAATTGCCTGTATAAGGAATTCGTGTATGCCTTTGTAAAACAGTTTTGGGAGATTAACAGTATTCAGTTTCTGAATTATTGAGTTTCTCTGGATTGAGAGCTTCCCTGTTGTTCTTGGGCAAAGAACTTGAACTTGAACTTACCAAGGATCCTTCCTTCCTAAGGGTTCACCCTATTGCGATAACCAAGGTCATCCCACAGTTTGGTATCCAAACACTCCGTTTTGATCCTTCGGGTACCAAACGCATCATTTGGTATCAGAGCTTTGGCTCCTTGGAGTTTCAATCGGTATTCCTAAAACCCCATATTCTATTTTTATTTTATCTATCTTATTTGTTTGAGTCAATCATCTTCTACCCTCTTTCTATTAAGTCAGTTTTTGTCTTTTATTTTTCCTATCAATTTCATTATTCGTTATGTTCTTTAAGTTTCTGGTCAAGTTATCCCTATTATTTTTGTTCGGATCATTGGTTGGTCATTTTTTCCTTGTTTGTGTTTAAGAGTCCACGTCCTAGGTTAAAATTGCCTAGAGGCAATGGCTGTTTCAATTGCAATAGCAAATCCTAGTTGTTCGTCGAGTCTTAGTCAAGTTTAAAAAAAAAAAAAACAAAAAAAAACAAAGAGAGATAGATTCTGCAAAACAAACAAATCAAAAAAAAAGAACTTGAACTTGAACTTACCAAGGATCCTTCCTTGCTAAGGGTTCACCCTATTGCGATAACCAAGGTCATCCCACAGTTTGGTATCCAGACACTCTGTTTCGATCCTTCGGGTACGCGAACGCATCACAATAAACGGACCAAGCCACCGAGAACGGAGCTTGCCAGGCATGAGCTTTAAGCGAAAGTTATACAAGAGAACTTTCTGGCCAGTAGAGAACTCCTTCCTCAGCACCATGTTATCATGAAACCGCTTGGTCTTTTCCTTGTAAAGGCGGGAGCTCTCATAAGCATCCAAACGAAGCTCCTCAAGCTCTTGGAGGTGAAGCTTTCTCTGGGACCCGGCTTGGCTCAAATCAAGGTTGCACTGCTTGACCGCCCAATAGGCCTTGTGCTCAAGCTCCACTGGAAGGTGGCAGGCTTTGCCAAAAACTATCCGATAGGGAGACATCCCAATAGGGGTCTTGAACGCAGTCCGGTAGGCCCACAAAGCGTCCTCGAGTCGCAAACTCCAGTCCTTCCGATTAGGTTGGACTGTCTTCTCCAAGATACGCTTGATTTCTCTGTTGGAGACTTCAGCTTGCCCATTGGTCTGAGGGTGGTAAGGGGTGGAAACCTTATGCATGACGCCATATTTCTTCATTAAAGCCGCCATGGTCCGGTTGCAGAAATGCGAACCCTGATCACTGATGATGGCCCTAGGAATGCCAAATCTGCAGAAAATGTTTGATCTAACAAAATCCACAACAACTTTAGAATCATCAGTACGGGTGGCTTTCGCCTCCACCCACTTAGACACATAGTCCACAGCAAGTAAGATGTAAACAAAACCAAAAGAAACAGGAAAAGGCCCCATAAAGTCAATACCCCAGACATCAAAAATCTCACAGAATAGCAAAGGCTGCTGGGGCATCTCATGCCTATGGGAAATGTTCCCGGTTCTCTGACATTGTTCACAAGATTTACAAAATATATGTGCATCCCTAAATAAAGTGACCCAATACAATCCAGAGTCTAAGACCTTCCTAGCCGTACGTTGAGGACCAAAATGTCCACCACATGCAAAGGTATGGCAAAAGCTAAGAACAGACTGAAACTCATTATCAGGCACACATCTCCTAATGATTTGATCACTACAAAATTCCCAGAGATAGGGATCATCCCACACATAATATTTCGCCTCACTCTTTAACTTGTCTATTTGGGCACGTGTGAGGTGTGAGGGCAAAGCATGAGCAGCTAGATAATTGACAAGATCTGCATACCATGGAAACTCACCATGTAGCCCTAACAGCTGCTCGTCAGGAAAGGAATCTTGAATGGGCAGTGGATCAGGATCTCGCTCCATGCGGCTCAGGTGGTCAGCAACCAGGTTCTCTGCTCCACTCTTGTCTCGGATCTCCACATCAAACTCTTGAAGCAGCAGCATCCACCTAATCAGCCGTGGCTTGGCATCCGGTTTCTTCAAGAGATACTTCAAAGCTGTATGATCTGAAAATACCACAACCTTAGAATCTATCAAATAAGACCTGAACTTATCTAATGCAAAAACAATAGATAAAAGTTCTTTTTCAGTGGTGGTGTAATTCGCTTGAGCAGCATCCAGAGTTCTTGAAGCATAGTAAACCACATGAGGAACTTTGGCCACTCGCTGCGCCAAGACAGCTCCCAAGGCATAGTTCGAAGCGTCGCACATCAGCTCGAATGGGAGTGTCCAATCAGGTGGCTGAATGACAGGGGTACTGGTGAGAGCTAGCTTCAGGCGGTTGAAAGCTTCCTTGCACTTCTGTTCAAACAGAAACTCCACATCTTTCTGCAGAAGGCTAGACAGCGGAATGGCTATCTTGCTGAAGTCTCTGATAAAGCGCCGGTAGAAACCTGCATGTCCAAGGAATGACCGCACTTCCCGCACGCATGTGGGGTAAGATAAAGCAGTAATGACATCTATTTTAGCAGGATCTACTTTAACCCCCTTTCTAGATACTACATGGCCTAAAACTATACCTTGCTCTACCATGAAATGATATTTTTCAAAATTTAAGACAAGGTTAGTCTCAATGCAGCGATGTAGTACTCTAGCTAAGCTACTCAGACAGTCATCAAAAGAGGAACCATAAACAGTAAAATCATCCATAAACACCTCCATACACTCCTCTAAAAAATCAGAGAATATACTTACCATGCACCTCTGGAAGGTACCAGGGGCGTTGCAAAGGCCGAAAGGCATCCGCCGGTAAGCAAACGTGCCGAAGGGACATGTAAAAGTGGTCTTCTCTTGATCGTCCGGTGCTATATGAATCTGGAAGTACCCAGTGTAGCCATCCAGGAAGCAGTAATGCGATTTCCCAGCTAACCGCTCCAGAATTTGATCGATGAACGGCAGGGGGTAATGATGCTTCCTGGTGGCTTGATTGAGCCTCCTGTAATCAATGCAGACCCACCAGCTGTTTTGCACTCGGGTAGGTAGCAACTCGTTGTTCTGGTTGGCCACCACTGTAACCCCGGATTTCTTCGGGACGACCTGCACTGGGCTCACCCAAGTGTTGTCGGATATAAGATAAATGATGCCAGCTTGCAGAAGCTTGGTCACCTCCTTCTTTACCACGTCCAGGATGAGAGGGTTTAATCGCCTCTGGGGTTGCCGCACTGGTTTAGCGCCATCTTCAAGTAATATGCGATCCATGCATGTAGATGGACTAATGCCAGGAATATCTGCTAACGTCCAGCCAATGGCTTGCTTATGCTCTCGCAGAATGTGCAGCAATCTTTCCTCTTGCTCAGGAAGTAAATTGTTAGCCACAATTACTGGAAGCTGCTCTACAGATGCCAAATACGCATACTTTAGATGCTTAGGTAGAGGCTTCAGCTCTAGTTTGGGTGGCTGCACTGTAGAGGGCAGTAATCTGGGTGGCTGAATGTCAATCTCTGCAAACTGAATCTCCTCCTGAACAGCAGCTACTGCCAGCTCTGGGGAACCAGAGTCATCATCACGTAAAAAGGTGGAGATCTCAGCATAAATAGCACAGCCAGAATCACCGTCACAATCAATACAAGATTGGCACTAAATAGAATCATCAAAACCAGCCATATCAGGTAAATCAGCACACATATGACGGTAAACATCCTCAACCAAATCATCAAGCTATTTTAGAATCAAAGAGAACACTATATTACAACTTTGTCAAAGTTCCTGCTTTTGAGGTTTCTGATGCCTGAATCAGTTTCTTTCGAACTCTAACCTTGTCACATGTTTTATTACGTCATTTTAGATCGTTTGAACCGATTATACAAGTTTCAAACAATTTCAAGTTTTTTTGAAATCAAAGAGAACAGTATACTACAACTTCGTCAGAGTTCCTACTTTTGAGCTTTCTGATGCCCGAATCATATGCATTAGAACTCTAGCCTTGTCACATGTTTTATTACGTCATTCTAGACAATTTGAACTGACTATACAAGTTTCAAACAATTTTGGGTAAAGTTGAAATCAAAGTTAACACTATATTACAACTTCGTCAAAGTTCCCGCTTTTGAGGTTTCTGATACCCGAATCATATTCTTTCGAGCTATAGCCTTGTGACATGTTTTATTACGTCATTCTAGACCATTTGAACCGATTATACAAGTTTCAAACAATTTCAAGTTTATTTGAAATCAAAGAGAACACTATACTACAACTTCGTCAAAGTTCCTGCTTTTGCGGTTTCTGATGCCAGAATCATATTCTTTCGAACTCTAGCCTTGTCACATGCTTTATTATGTCATTCTAGACCATTTGAACCGATTATACAAGTTTCAAACAATTTCAAGTTTATTTGAAATCAAAGAGAACACTATACTACAACTTCGTCAAAGTGCCTACTTTTGAGGTTTCTGATGCCCGAATAAGTTTCTTCCGAACTCTAGCCTTGTGACATGTTTTATTACGTCATTCTTGACCATTTGAACCCATTATACAAGTTTCATACAATTTTGGTTAAAGTTGAAATCAAAGAGAACAGTATACTACACCTTAGTCAAAGTTCCTACTTTTGAGGTTTCTAATGCCCGAATATATTTCTTTCGAACTCTAGCCTTGTCACATGTTTTATTACGTCATTCTAGACCATTTGAACTGGTTATACAAGTTTCAAACAATTTTGAGTTTATTTGAACTCAAAGAGAACACTATACTACAACTTCGTCAAAGTTCCTGCTTTTGCGGTTTCTGATGCCCGAATGATATTCTTTCGAACTCTAGCCTTGTGACATGTTTTATTACGTCATTCTAGACCTTTTGAACCGATTATACAAGTTTCAAACAATTTCGAGTTTTCTTGAAATCAAAGAGAACACTATACTACAATTTGATCAAAGTTCTTACCTTTGAGGTTTCTGATGCCCGAATAAGCTTCTTTCGAACTCTAGCCATGTCACATATTTTATTACGTCATTCTAGGCGATTTGAACCCATTATACAAGTTTCAAACAATTTTGGGTCGACTTGAAATCAAAGAGAACACTATACTACAACTTCGTCAAAGTTCCTGCTTTTAAGATTTCTGATTCCCGAATCAGTTTCTTTCGAACTCTAGCCTTCTGACATGTTTTATTATGTCATTCTAGACCATTTGAACTGATTATTCAAGTTGCAAACAATTTTGAGTTTATTTGAAATCAAAGAGAACACTATACAACAACTTCGTTAAAGTTCCTACTTTTGAGGTTTCTGATGCCCGAATCAGTTTCTTTTGAACTCTAGCCTTCTGACATGTTTTATTACGTCATTCTAGACCATTTGAACCCATTATACAAGTTTCAAAAGATTTCAGGTCGAGTTGAAATCAAAAAGAACACTTTACTACAACTTCGTCAAGCTTCCTACTTTTGAGGTTTTTAATGCCCGAATCAGTTTCTTTCGAACTCTAGCCTTGTCACATGTTTTATTACGTCATTCTACACCATTTGAACTGATTATACAAATTTCAAACAATTTTGGGTCGAGTTGAAATCAAAGAGCACACTATACTACGACTCTGTCAAAGTTCCTACTTTTGAGGTTTGTGATGCCCGAATCAGTTTCTTTCAAACTCTACCCTTCTCACATGTTTTATTACGTCATTCTAGACCATTTGAACCGATTATTCAAGTTTCAAACAATTTCGAGTTTTTTTGAAATCAAAGAGAACAGTATACTACAACTTCGTCAAAGTTCTTGCTTTTGAGGTTTCTGATGGCCGAATCAGTTTCTTTCGAACTCTAGCCATGTCACATGTTTTATTACGTCAATCTAGGCGATTTGAACCTATTATACAAGTTTCAAACAATTTTTGGCCGAGTTGAAATCAAAGAGAACATTATACTACAACTTCGTCAAAGTTCCTACTTTTGAGTTTTCTGATGCCCGAATCATATTCTTTCGAACTCTAGCCTTGCGACATGTTTTATTACGTCATTCTAGACCATTTGAACTGATTATACAAGTTTCAAACAATTTCGAGTAGGTTTGAAATCAAAGAGAACACTATACAACAACTTCGTCAAAGTTCCTACTTTTGAGGTTTATGATGCCCGAATCGGTTTCTTTCGATCTCTAGCCTTCTGACATGTTTTATTACGTCATTCTAGACCATTTGAACCGATTATACAAGTTTCAAACAATTTCGAGTTTATTTGAAACCAAAGAGAACACTATACAACAACTTCGTGAAAGTTCCTAGTTTTGAGGTTTCTGATGCCCGAATCAGTTTCTTTCAAACTCTAGCCTTCTGACATGTTTTAGTACGTCATTCTAGACCATTTGAACCGATTATACAAGTTTCAAACAATTTCGAGTTTATTTGAAATTAAAGAGAACACTATACAACAACTTCGTCAAAGTTCCTACTTTTGAGGTTTCTGATGCCCGAATAAGTTTCTTTCGAACTCTAGCCTTGTCACATGTTTTATTACGTCATTCTAGACCATTTGAAACGATTTTACAAATTTCAAACAATTTTGGGTCGAGTTGAAATCGAAGAGAACACTATATTACAACTTTGTCAAAGTTCCTGCTTTTGAGGTTTCTGATGCCTGAATCAGTTTCTTTCGAACTCTAACCTTGTCACATGTGTTATTACATCATTTTAGATCATTTGAACTGATTATACAAGTTTCAAACAATTTCCAATTTTTTTGAAATCAAAGAGAACAGTATACTTCAACTTCGTCAAAGTTCCTACTTTTGAGGTTTCTGATGCCCGAATCATATACATTAGAACTCTAGCGTTGTCACATGTTTTATTACGTCATTCTAGACAA
Source organism: Cercis canadensis (assembly GCA_003255065.1). Taxonomy (NCBI): domain Eukaryota; kingdom Viridiplantae; phylum Streptophyta; class Magnoliopsida; order Fabales; family Fabaceae; genus Cercis; species Cercis canadensis. Next base: position 783,934 of record QAOA01008121.1, on the reverse strand, counting down.
TTTGAACTGACTATACAAGTTTCAAACAATTTTGGGTAAAGTTGAAATCAAAGTTAACACTATATTACAACTTCGTCAAAGTTCCCGCTTTTGAGGTTTCTGATACCCGAATCATATTCTTTCGAGCTATAGCCTTGTGACATGTTTTATTACGTCATTCTAGACCATTTGAACCGATTATACAAGTTTTGAACAATTTCGAGGTTTTTTGAAATCAAAGAGAACACTATACTACAACTTCATCAACGTTCCTGCTTTTGAGGTTTCTGATGCCTGAATTATATTCTTTCGAACTATAGCTTTGTGAGATGTTTTATTACGTCATTCTAGACCATTTGAACCGATTATTCAAGTTGCAAACAATTTCGAGTTTATTTGAAATCAAACAGAACACTATACAACAACTTCGTCAAAGTTCCTACTTTTGAGGTTTCTGTTGCCCGAATCAGTTTCTTTTGAACTCTAGCCTTCTGACATGTTTTATTACGTCATTCTAGACCATTTGAACCAATTTTACAAGTTTCAAACCATTTCGAGTTTATTTGAAATTAAAGAGAACACTATACAACAACTTCGTCAAAGTTTCTACTTTTGAGGTTTCTGATGCCCGAATCAGTTTCTTTCGAACTCTAGCCTTGTCACATGTTTTATTAAGTCATTCTAGACCATTTGAACTGATTATACAAGTTTCGAACAATTTCGAGGTTTTTTGAAATCAAAGAGAACACTATACTACAACTTCATCAATGTTCCTGCTTTTGAGGTTTCTGATGCCTGAATTATATTNTTGTCACATGTTTTATTACATCATTCTACACCATTTGAACTGATTATACAAATTTCAAACAATTTTGGGTCGAGTTGAAATCAAAGAGAACACTATACTACGACTTTGTCAAAGTTCCTACTTTTGAGGTTTGTGATGCCCGAATCAGTTTCTTTCAAACTCTACCCTTCTCACATGTTTTATTACGTCATTCTAGACCATTTGAACCGATTATTTAAGTTTCAAACAATTTCGAGTTTTTTTGAAATCAAAGAGAACAGTATACTACAACTTCGTCAAAGTTCTTGCTTTTGAGGTTTCTGATGCCCGAATCATTTCTTTCGAACTCTAGCCTTGTCACATTTTTATTACGTCATTCTAGGCGATTTGAACTCATTTTACAAGTTTCAAACAATTTCGAGTTTTTTTGAAATCAAAGTGAACACTATACTACAACTTCATCAAAGTTCCTGCTTTTGAGGTTTCTGATACCCGAATCATATTCTTTCGAACTCTAGCCTTGTGACATGTTTTATTACGTCATTCTAGACCATTTGAACCGATTATGTAAGTTTCAAACTATTTCGAGTTTTTTTGAAATCAAAGAGAACACTATACTACAACCTCATCAAAGTTCCTGCCTTTGAGGTTTCTGATGCCCGAATCATATTCTTTCGAACTCGAGACTTGTCACATGTTTTATTACGTCATTCTAGACCATTTGAACTGATTATACAAGTTTCAAAAAAATTCGGGTCGAGTTGAAATCAAAAAGAACACTATACTACAACTTCGTCAAACTTCCTACTTTTGAGGTTTCTGATGCCCGAATAATATTCTTTCGAACTCTAGCCTAGTCAAATGTTTTATTACGTCATTCTAGACCATTTGAACCGATCTTACAAGTTTCAAACAATTTTGAGTTTTTTTGAAATCAAAGAGAACATTATACTACAACTTCGTCAAAATTCCTACTTTTGAGTTTTCTGATGCCCGAATTAGTTTCTTTCGAAGTCTAGCCTTGTCACATGTTTTATTATGTCATTCTAGGTGATTTCATCCCATTATACAAATTTCAAAAGATTTTGGGTCGAGTCGAAATCAAAGAGAACACTATACTACAACTTCGTCAAAATTCCTACTTTTGAGGTTTTTGATGCCCGATTCAGTTTCTTTCGAACTCTAGCCTTGTCACATGTTTTATTACGTCATTCTAGACCATTTCAACCGATTATACAAGTTTCAAACAATTTTGAGTTTTCTTGAAATCAAAGAGAACACTATACTACAACTTCGTCAAAGTTCCCGCTTTTGAGGTTTCTCATGCCCGAATTTTATTCTTTTGAACTCTAGCCTTGTGACATGTTTTATTACGTCATTCTAGATCATTTGTACCCATTATACAAGTTTCAAACAATTTTGGGTAAAGTTGAAATCAAAGAGAACACTATATTACAACTTCGTCAAACTTGCTACTTTTGAGGTTTCTGATGCCCGAATCATATTCTTTCGAACTCTAGCCTTGTCACATGTTTTATTACGTCATTCTAGACCATTTGAACCGATTGTACAAGTTTCAATCAATTTCAAGTGTATTTGAAATCAAAGAGAACACTATACTACAACTTCATCAAAGTTCCTGCTGTTGAGGTTTCTGATGCCCGAATCAGTTTCTTTCGAACTCTAGCCTTGTGACAAGTTTTATTACGTCATTCTAGACCATTTGAACTGATTATACAAGTTTTAAAAAATTTTGAGTGTTTTTGAAATCAAAGAGAACACTATACTACAACTTCATCAAAGTTCCTACTTTTGAGGTTCTGGTGCCCGAATCATATTCTTTCGAACTATAGCCTTGTGACAAGTTTTATTACGTCATTCTAGACCATTTGAACCGATTATACAAGTTTCAAACAATTTTGGGTCAAGTTGAAATCAAAGAGAACACTATACTACAACTTCGTCAAAGTTCCTGCTTTAAAGGTTTCTGATGCCCGAATCATATTCTTTCGAACTCTAGCCTTGTGACATGTTTTATTACGTCATTCTAGACCATTTGAACCGATTATACAAGTTTCAAAAAATTTCAGGTCGAGTTGAAATAAAAAAAAAAACACTATACTACAACATCGTCAAACTTCCTACTTTTGAGGTTTCTGATGCCCGAATCATATTCTTTCGAACTCTAGCCTAGTCAAATGTTTTATTATGTCATTCTAGACCATTTGAACCGATTATAGAAGTTTCAAACAATTTTGAGTTTTTTTGAAATTAAAGAGAACACTATACTACAACTTCATCAAAGTTCCTGCCTTTGAGGTTTCTGTATCCCGAATCATATTCTTTCGAACTCTAGCCTTGTCACATTTTTTATTACGTAACTCCAGACTATTTGAACCGAATATACAAGTTTCAAAAAATTTCGGGTCGAGTTGAAATCAAAGAGAACATTACACTACAACTTCTTCAATCTTCCTACTTTTGAGGTTTCTGATGCCCGAGTCATATTCTTTCGAACTCTAGCCTAGTCAAATGTTTTATTACGTCATTCTAGACCATTTGAACCGGTCATACAAGTTTCAATCAATTTCGAGTTTTTTTGAAATCAAAGAGAACACTATACTACAACTTCATCAAAGTTCCTGCCTTTGAGGTTTCTGATGCCCGAATCATATTCTTTCGAACTCTAGCCTTGTGACAGGTTTTATTACGTCCTTCTAGACCATTTGAATCCATTATACAAGTGTCAAAAAATTTCGGGTCGATTTTAATTCAAAGAGAACACTATACTACAACTTCTTCAAACTTCCTACTTTTGAGGTTTCTGATGCCCGAATCATATTCTTCCAAACTCTAGCCTAGTCAAATGTTTTATTACATCATTCTAGACCATTTGAACCGATTATACAAGTTTCAATCAATTTCAAGTTTATTTGAAATCAAAGAAAACACTATACTACAACTTTGTCAAAGTTCCTGCTTTTAAGGTTTCTGATGCCTGAATCATATTCTTTCGAACTCTATCCTTCTCACATGTTTTATTACGTCATTCTAGACCATTTGAACCCATTATACAAGTTTCAAACAATTTTGGGTAAAGTTGAAATCAAAGAGAACACTATACTACAACTTCGTCAAAGTTCCTACTTTTGAGGTTTCTGAGGCCCGAATCTTATTCTTTCAAACTCTAGCCTTGTCACATGTTTTATTACGTCATTCTAGACCATTTGAACTGATTATACAAGTTCAAAAAATTTCGGGTCGAGAGTAAATCAAAGGGAACACTATTCTACAACTTCGTCACACTTCCTACTTTTGATATTTCTGATGCCCGAATCTACTTTTGAGGTTTCTGATGCCCGAATCATATTCTTTCGAACTCTAGCCTAGTCAAATGTTTTATTACGTCATTCTAGACCATTTGAACCGATTATACAAGTTTCAATCAATTTCAAGTTTATTTGAAATCAAAGAAAACACTATAATACAACTTTGTCAAAGTTCCTGCTTTTAAGGTTTCTAATGCCCGAATCATATTCTTTCGAATTCTATCCTTGTCACATGTTTTATTACGTCATTCTAGACCATTTGAACCCATTATACAAATTTCAAACAATTTTGGGTAAAGTTTAAATCAAAGAGAACACTATACTACAACTTCGTCAAAGTTCATACTTTTGAGGTTTCTGATGCCCGAATCTTATTCTTTCGAACTCTAGCCTAGTCAAATGTTTTATTACGTCATTCTAGACCATTTGAACCGATTATACAAGTTTCAATCAATTTCGAGTTTTTTTGAAATAAAAGAGAACACTATACTACAACTTCATTAAAGTTCCTGCTTTTGAGGTTTCTGATGCCCGAATCATGTTCTTTCGAACTCTAGCCTTGTCACATGTCTTATTACGTCATTCTAGAACATTTGAACTGATTATACAAGTTTCCAAAAATTTTGGGTCGAGTTGAAATCAACGAGAACACTATACTACAACTTCATCAAACTTCCTACTTTTGAGGTTTCTGATGCCCGAATCACATTCTCTCGGACTCTAGCCTTGTCAAATGTATTATTACGTCAATCTAGACCATTTGAACCGATTATAAAAGTTTCAAACAATTTCGAGTTTATTTTAAATCAAAGAAAACACTATATTACAACTTGTCAAAGTTCCTGCTTTTAAGGTTTCTGATGCTCGAATCATATTCTTTCGAACTCTAGCCTTGTCACATGTTTTATTACGTCATTCTACACCATTTGAACCCATTATACAAGTTTCCAATAATTTTGAGTTTTTCTGAAATAAAAGAGAACACTATACTACAACTTCGTCAAAGTTCCTGCTTTTGAGGTTTCTGATGACCGAATCATATTCTTTCGAACTTTAGCCTAGTGAGATGTTTTATTACGTCATTCAAGACCATTTGAACCCATTATACAAGTTTCAAACAATTTTGGGTAAAGTTGAAATCAAAGAGAACACTATACTACAACTTCGTCAAAGTTCCTACTTTTGAGGTTTCTGATGCCTGAATCAGTTTCTACCGAACACTAACCTTGTGACATGTTTTATTACGTCATTCTAGACCATTTGAAGCCATTACACAAGTTTCAAACAATATCGAGTTTTTTTGAAATCAAAGAGAACACTATACTACAACTTCATCAAAGTTCTTGCTTGTGAGGTTTCTGAAGCCCGAATCATATTCTTTGGAACTCTAGCCTTATCACATGTTTTATTATGTCATTATAGACAATTTGAACTCATTATACAAGTTTCAAAAAATTTCGGGTCGACTTGAAATCAAAGAGAACACTATACTACAACTTCGTCAAAATTCCTGCTTTTAAGGTTTCTGATGCCCGAATCATATTCTTTCAATCTCTAGCCTTGTGACATGTTTTATTACGTCATTATAGACCATTTGAACCGATTATACAAGCTTCAAACAATTTCGAGTTTTTTGAAATCAAAGAGAACACTATACTACAACCACATCAAAGTTCCTGCCTTTGAGGTTTCTGATGCCCGAATCATATTCTTTCGAACTCGAGACTTGTCACATGTTTTATTACGTCATTCTAGAGCATTTGAACTGATTATACAAGTTTCAAAAAAATTCGGGTCAAGTTGAAATCAAAGAAAACACTATACTACAACTTCGTCAAACTTCCTACTTTTGAGGTTTCTGATGCCCGAATCATATTCTTTCGATCTCTAGCCTTGTGACATGTTTTATTACGTCATTCTAGACCATTTGAACTGATTATACAAGTTTCAAACAATTTCGAGTTTTTTTGAAATCAAAGAGAACACTATACTACAACTTCATCAAAGTTCCTGCCTTTGAGGTTTCTGAAGCCCGAATCATATTCTTTCAAACTCTAGCCATGTCACATGTTTTATTACGTCATTCTAGACCATCTCAACCGATTATACAAGTTTAAAACAATTTTGAGTTTTCTTGAAATCAAAGAGAACACTATACTACAACTTCGTCAAAGTTCCCGCTTTTGAGGTTTCTCATGCCTGAATTTTATTCTTTTGAACTCTAGCCTTGTGATATGTTTTATTACGTCATTCTAGACCATTTGAACCCATTATACAAGTTTCAAACAATTTTGGGTAAAGTTGAAATCAAAGAGAACACTATACTACAACTTCGTCAAACTTGCTACTTTTGAGGTTTCTGATGCCCGAATCATATTCTTTCGAACTCTAGCCTTGTCACATTTTTTATTACGTCATTCTAGACCATTTGAACTGATTATACAAATTTCAATCAATTTCAAGTTTATATGAAATCAAAGAGAACACTATATTACAACTTCGTCAAAGTTCCTTCTTTTGAGGTTTCTGATGCCCGAATCAGTTTCTTTCGAACTCTAGCCTTTTGACAAGTTTTATTACGTCATTCTAGAACATTTGAACATATTATACAAGTTTTATAAAATTTTGAGTGTTTTAGAAATCAAAGAGAACACTATACTACAACTTCATCAATGTTCCTGCTTTTGAGGTTTCTGGTGCTCGAATCATATTCTTTCGAACTATAGCCTTGTGACAAGTTTTATTACGTCATTCTAGACCATTTGAACCCATTATACAAGTTTCAAACCATTTTGGGTCCAGTTGAAATCAAAGAGAACACTATACTACAACTTCGTCAAAGTTCCTGCTTTAAAGGTTTTTGATGCCCGAATCATATTCTTCCGAACTCTAGCCTTGTGACATGTTTTATTACGTCATTCTAGACCATTTGAACCGATTATACAAGTTTCAAACAATTTCGAGTTTTTTTGAAATCAAAGAGAACCCTATACTACAACTTCATCAAAGTTCCTGCCTTTGAGGTTTCTGAAGCCCGAATCATATTCTTTCGAACTCTAGCCATGTCACATGTTTTATTACGTCATTCTAGACCATTTGAACCGGTTAAACAAGTTTGAAAAAATTTCAGGTCAAGTTGAAATAAAAAAAGAACACTATACTACAACTTCGTCAAACTTCCTACTTTTGAGGTTTCTGATGCCCGAATCATATTCTTTCGAACTCTAGCCTAGTCAAATATTTTATTACGTCATTCTAGACCATTTGAACCGATTATACAAGTTTCAAACAATTTCAAGTTTTTTTGAAATCAAAGAGATCACTATACTACAACTTCATCAAAGTTCCTGCCTTTGAGGTTACTGATGCCCGAATCATATTCTTTCCAACTCTAGCTTGTCACATGTTTTATTACGTAATTCTAGACTATTTGAACCGAATATACAAGTTTCAAAAAATTTCGGGTCGAGTTGAAATCAAAGAGAACACTACACTACAACTTCTTCAAACTTCCTACTTTTGAGGTTTCTGATGCCCGAGTCATATTCTTTCGAACTCTAGCCTAGTCAAATGTTTTATTACGTCATTCTAGACCATTTGAATCGATTATACAAGTTTCAATCAATTCCGAGTTTTTTGAAATCAAAGAGAACACTGTTCTACAAGTTCATCAAAGTTCCTGCCTTTGAGGTTTCTGATGCTTGAATCATATTCTTTCGAACTCTAACCCTGTGACATGTTTTATTACGTCATTCTAGACCATTTGAACCGATTATACAAGGGTCAAAAAATTTTGGGTCGAGTTGAAATCAAGGAGAACACTATACTACAACTTCTTCAAATTTCCTACTTTTGAGCTTTCTGATGCCCGAATCATATTCTTTCGAACTCTAGCCTTGTCACATGTTTTATTACGTCATTCTAGACCATTTGAACCGATTATACAAGTTTCAATCAATTTCAAGTTTATTTGAAATCAAAGAAAACACTATACTACAAATTTGTCAAAGTTCCTGCTTTTAAGGTTTCTGATGCCTGAATCATATTCTTTCGAACTCTATCCTTCTCACATGTTTTATTACGTCATTCTAGAACATTTGAACTCATTATACAAGTTTCAAACAATTTTGGGTAAAGTTGAAATAAAAGAGAACACTATACTACAACTTCATTAAAGTTCCTGCTTTTGAGGTTTCTGATGCCCGAATCATATTCTTTCAAACTCTAGCCTTGTCACATGTTTTATTACGTAATTCTAGACCATTTGAACTGATTATACAAGTTTCAAAAAATTTCGGGTCGAGTTGAAATCAAAGAGAACACTATACTACAACTTCGTCAAACTTCCTACTTTTGAGATTTCTGATGCCTGAATCTACTTTTGAGGTTTCTGATGCCCGAATCATATTCTTTCGAACTCTAGCCTAGTCAAATGTTTTATTACGTCATTCTAGACCATTTGAACCGACTATACAAGTTTCAATAAATTTCAAGTTTATTTGAAATCAAAGAAAACACTATACTACTACTTTGTCAAAGTTCCTGCTTTTAAGGTTTCTGATGCCCGACTCATATTCTTTTGAACTCTATCCTTGTCACATGTTTTATTACGTCATTCTAGACCATTTGAACCCATTATACAAATTTCAAACAATTTGGGTAAAGTTGAAATCAAAGGGAACACTATACTACAACTTCGTCAAAGTTCCTACTTTTGAAGTTTTTGATGCCCGAATCTTATTCTTTCGAACTTTAGCCTAGTCAAATGTTTTATTACGTCATTCTAGACCATTTGAACCAATTATACAAGTTTCAATCAATTTCGAGTTTTTTTGAAATAAAAGAGAACACTATACTACAACTTCATTAAAGTTCCTGCTTTTGAGGTTTCTGATGCCCGAATCATATTCTTTCGAACTCTAGCCTTGTCACATGTCTTATTACGTCATTCTAGAACATTTGAACTGATTATACAAGTTTCAAAAAAATTTGGGTCGAGTTGAAATCAAAGAGAACACTATACTACAACTTCGTGAAACTTCCTACTTTTGAGGTTTCTGATGCCCGAATCACATTCTTTAGAAATCTAGCCTTGTCAAATGTTTTATGAAGTCATTCTAGACCATTTGAACTGATTATAAAAGTTTCAAACAATTTCGAGTTTATTTTAAATCAAAGAAAACACTATACTAAAACTTCGTCAAAGTTCCTGCTTTTAAGGTTTCTTATGCCCGAATCATATTCTTTCGAACTCTAGCCTTGTCACATGTTTTATTACGTCATTGTACACCATTTGAACCCATTATACAAGTTTCAAATAATTTTTATTTTTTTTGAAATCAAAGAGAACACTATACTACAACTTCGTCAAAGTTCCTGCTTATGAGGTTTCTGATGCCTGAATCATATTCTTTCGAACTCTAGCCTGGTGAGATGTTTTATTACGTCATTCAAGACCATTTGAACCCATTATACAAGTTTCAAACAATTTTGGGTAAGGTTGAAATCAAAGAGAACACTATACTACAACTTCGTCAAAGTTCCTACTTTTGAGGTTTTTGATGCCTGAATCAGTTTCTGCCGAACACTAACCTTGTGACATGTCTTATTACGTCATTCTAGACCATTTGAACCCATTACACAAGTTTCAAACAATATCGAGTTTTTTTGAAATCAAAGAGAACACTATTCTACAACTTCATCAAAGTTCTTACTTTTGAGGTTTCTGAAGCCCGAATCATATTCTTTGGAACTCTAGCCTTATCACATGTTTTATTATGTCATTCTAGACAATTTGAACTGATTGTACAAGTTTCAAAAAATTCCGGGTCGAGTTGAAATCAAAGAGAACACTATACTACAACTTCATCAAAGTTCCTACTTTTGAGGTTTCTGATGCCCGAATCATATTCTTTCGAACTCTAACCTTGTCACATGTTTTATTACGTCATTCTAGACAATTTGAACCCATTATACAAGTTTCAAAAAATTTCGGGCCGAGTTGAAATCAAAGAGGACACTATACTGCAACTTCGTCAAACTTCCTACTTTTGACGTTTCTGATGCCCGAATCATATTTTTTCGAACTCTAGTCTAGTCAAATGTTTTCTTACGTCATTCTAGACCATTTGAACCGATTATAGAAGTTTCAAAAGATTTCGGGTCGAGTTGAAATCAAAGAGAACATTATACTACAATTTCGTCAAAGTTCCTACTTTTGAGGTTTCTGATGCCTGAATCAGTTTCTTTCGAACTCTAGCCTTGTCACATGTTTTATTACGTCATTCTAGACCATTTGAACGAATTATAAAAGTTTCAAAACATTTCGGGTTGAGTTGAAATCAAAGAGAACACTATACTACAACTTCGTCAAAATACCTACTTTTGAGGATTCTAATACCCGAATCAATTTCTTTCGAACTCTAGCCTTGTGACATGTTTTTTTACGTCATTCTAGATCATTTGAACTGATTATAAAAGTTTCAAACAATTTCGAGATTTTTTGAAATCAAAGAGAACACTATACTACAACTTCATCAAAGTTCCTGCTTTTGAGGTTTCTGATGCCCGAATCATATTCTTTCGAACTCTAGCCTTGTCACATGTTTTATTACGTCATTCTAGACAATTTGAACCGATTATACAAGTTTCAAAAAATTTCGGGTCGAGTTGAAATCAAATAGAACACTATACTACAACTTCGTTAAACTTCCTACTTTTGGGGTTTCTGATACCCGAATCATATTCTTTCGAACTATAGCCATGTGACACGTTTTATTACGTCATTCTAGACCATTTGAACCGATTATACATGTTTCAAACAATTTCTAGTTTATTTGAAATCAAAGAGAACACTATAGTACAACGTCATCAAAGTTCCTGCTTTTGAGGTTTCTGATGCCCGAATCTTATTCTTTCGAACTCTCTGGTTGTGACATGTTTTATTACGTTATTCTAGACCATTTGAACCCATTATACAAGTTACAAACAATTATGGGTCAAGTTGAAATAAAAGAGAACACTATACTACAACTTCGTCAAAGTTCCTGCTTTTGAGGTTTCTGATGCCCGAATCATATTCTTTCGAATTATAGCCTTGTGACATGTTTTATTACGTTATTCTAGACCATTTGAACCCATTATACAAGTTTCAAACAATTTCGAGTTTTTTAGAAATCAAAGAGAACACTATACTACAACTTCATCAAAGTTCCTGCTTTTGAGGTTTCTGATGCCCGAATCATATTCTTTCGAACTCTAGCCTTGTCAATGTTTTATTACATCATTCTAGACAATTTGAACCGATTATAGAAGTTTCAGAAAATTTCAGGTCGAGTTGAAATCAAAGAGAACACTATACTGCAACTTCGTCAAACTTCCTACTTTTGAGGATTCTGATGCCCGAATCATATTTTTTCGAGCTCTAGCCTAGTCAAATGTTTTATTACGTCATTCTAGACCATTTGAACCGATTATACAAGTTTAAAAAAAAATTGAGTTTTTTTGAAATCAAAGAGAACACTATACAACAACTTCATCAAAGTTCCTGCTTTGGAGGTTTCTGATGCCCGAATCATATTCTTTCGAACTCTAGCCTTGTCACATGTTTTATTACGTCATTCTAGACAATTTGAACCGATTATACAAGTTTCAAAAAATTTCGGGTCGAGTTGAAATCAAAGAGAACACTATACTGCAACTTCGTTAAACTTCCTACTTTTGAGGTTTCTGATGCCCGAATCATATTTTTTCGAACTCTAGGCTAGTCAAATGTTTTATTACGTCATTCTAGACCATTTTAACCGATTATAAAAGTTTCAAACAATTTCAAGTTTTTTTGAAATCAAAGAGAACACTATACTACAACTTCATCAAAGTTCCTGCTTTTGAGGTTTCTGATGCCCGAATCTTATTCTTTCGAACTCTAGCCTTGTAACAACTTTTATTACGTCATTCTAGACCATTTGAACTCATTATAGAATTTTCAAACAATTTCGAGCTTTTTTGAAATCAAAGAGAACACTATACTACAATTTCATCCAAGTTCCTGCTTTTGAAGTTTCTGATGCCCAAATCATATTCTTCCGAACTCTAGCCTTGTGACATGTTTTTATTACGTCATTCTAGACCATTTGAACCCATTATACAAGTTTCAAACAATTTTGGGTGAAGTTGAAATCAAAGAGAACATTGTACTACAACTTCGTCAAAGTTCCTGCTTTTGAGGTTTCTGATGCCCGAATCTTATTCTTTCGAACTCTAGCCTTGTAACAACTTTTATTACGTCATTCTAGACCATTTGAACTGATTATACAACTTTCAAAAAATTTTGAATTTTTTTGAAATCAAAGAGAACACTATACTACAACTTCGTCAAAGTTCCTGCTTTTAAGGTTTCTTAATCCCGAATCATATTCTTTCGAACTCTAGCTTAGTCACATGTTTTATTACGTAATTCTAGACTATTTGAACCGATTATAAAAGTTTCAAAAAATTTCAGGTCGAGTTGAAATTAAAGAGGATACTATACAACAACTTCTTCAAACTTCCTACTTTTGAGGTTTCTGATACCCGAATCATATTCTTTCAAACTATAGCCTTATGACATGTTTTATTACGTCATTCTAGACCATTTGAACCCATTATACAAGTTTCAAACAATTTTGGGTAAAGTTGAAATCAAAGAGAACACTATACTACATCTTCGTCAAACATCCTACTTTTGAGGTTTCTGATGCCCGAATTAGTTCCGTTCGAACTCTAGCCTTCTCACATGTTTTATTACGTCATTCTAGGTGATTTGAACCCATTATACAAGTTTCAAACAATTGTGGGCCGAGTTGAAATCAAAGAGAACACTATACTACATCTTCGTCAAAGTTGATGCTTTTAAGGTTTCTGACGCCTAAATAATATTCTTTTGAACTCTAGCCTAGTCACATGTTTTATTACATCATTCTAGACCATTTGTACCCATTATACAAGTTTCAATAAATTTTGGGTAAAGTTGAAATCAAAGAGAACACTATACTACATCTTCGTCAAAGTTCCTGCTTTTGAAGTTTCTGATGCCCGAATCATATTCTTTCGAACTATAGACTTGTGACATGTTTTATTACGTCATTCTAGACCATTTGAACCCATTATACAAGTTTCAAACAATTTTGAGTTTTTTTGAAATCAAAGAGAACACTATACTACAACCTCGTCAAAGTTCTTACTTTTGAGGTTTCTGTTGCCCGAATCATATTCTTTCTAACTCTAGCCTGCTCAAATGTTTTATTACGTCATTCTAGACCATTTGAACTGATTATACAAGTTTCAAACAATTTTGGGTAAAGTTGAAATCAAAGAGAACACTATACTACATCTTCGTCAAAGTTGCTGCTTTTAAGGTTTCTGACACCCAAATAATATTCTTTTGAACTCTAGCCTAGTCACATGTTTTATTACATCATTCTAAACCATTTGAACTGATTATAGAAGTTTCAAAAGATTTCGGGTCGAGTTGATATCAAAGAGAACACTATACTACAACTTCGTCAAACATCCTACTTTTGAGGTTTCTGCTGCCCGAATTAGTTCCGTTCGAACTCTAGCCTTCTCACATGTTTTATTAGGTCATTCTTGGCGATTTTAACCCATTATACAAGTTTCAAACAATTTTGGGCCGAGTTGAAATCAAAGAGAAAACTATACTACAACTTCGTCAAAGTTCCTACTTTTGAGGTTTTTGATGCCCGAATCAGTTTCTTTCGAACTCTAGCCTTGTGACATGTTTAATTACGTTATTCGAGACCATTTGAACTGATTATACAAATTTCAAACAATTTCGAGTTTATTTGAAATCAAGGAGAACAGTATACTACAACTTCATCAAAGTTCCTACTTTTGAGGTTTCTAATGCCCGAATAAGTTTCTTTCGAACTCTAGCCTTGTGACATGTTTTATTACATCATTCTAGACCATTTCAACCGGTTATACAGGCTTCAAACAAATGCGAGTTCTTTTGAAATCAAAGAGAACAATATACTACAACTTCATCAAAGTTCCTGCTTTTGAGGTTTCTGATGCCCGAATCATATTCTTTCGAACTCTAGCCTTGTGACATGTTTTATTACGTCATTCTAGACCATTTGAACCCATTATACAAGTTTCAAACAATTTTGAGTTTTTTGAAATCAAAGAGAACACTATACTACAACTTCTTCAAAGTTCTTACTTTTGAGGTTTCTGATGCCCGAATCATATTATTTCGAACTCTAGCCTGCTCAAATGTTTTATTACGTCATTCTAAACCATCTGAACTGATTATACAAGTTTCAAACAATTTTGAGTTTTTTTGAAATTAAAGAGAACACTATACTACAACTTCGTCAAAGTTCCTGCTTTTGAGGTTTCTGATGCCCGAATCAGTTTCTTTCGAACTCTAGCCTTGTCACATGTTTTATTACGTCATTCTAGAAAATTTGAACCGATTATACAAGTTTCACACAATTTCGAGTTTATTTGAAATCAAAGAGAACACTACACTACAACTTCGTCAAAGTTCCTGCTTTTCAGGTTTCTGATGCCCGAATCAGTTTCTTTCGAACTCTAGCCTTGTCACATGTTTTATTACGTCATTCTAGAACATTTGAACTTATTATACAAGTTTCAAACAATTTCGAGTTTATTTGAAATCAAAGAGAACACTATACTACAACTTCGTCAAAGTTCCTACTTTTGAGGTTTCTGTTGCCTGAATCAGTTTCTTCTGAACACTAGCCTCTTGACATGTTTTATTACGTCATTCTAGACCATTTGAACCCATTATACAAGTTTCAAACAATTTCTAGTTTTTTTGAAATCAAAGAGAACACTATTCTACAACTTCGTCAAAGATGATGCTTTTGAGGTTTCTGATGTCCGAATCATATTCTTTCGAACTCTAGCCTTTTGACATGTTTTATTATGTCTTTCTAGACCATTTGAACCCATTAAACAAGTTTCAAACAATTTTGGGTAAAGTTGAAATCAAAGAGAACACTATACTACAACTTCGTCAAAGTTCATACTTTTGAAGTTTTTGATGCCCGAATGAGTTTCTTTCGAACTCTAGCCTTGTGACATGTTTTATTACGTCACTCTAGACCATTTGAACCAATTATACAAGTTTAAAACAATTTTGCATTTTTTTGAAATCTAAGAGAACACTATACTACAACTTCAACAAATTTCATGCTTTTGAGGTTTCTGATGCCCAAATCATATTCTTTCAAACTCTAGCCTTGTCACATGTTTTATTACGTCATTCTAGAATATTTGAACCGATTATACAAGTTTCAAAAAAATTCGGGTCGAGTTGAAATCAAAGAGAACACTATACTAGAACTTCTTCAAACTTCCTATTTTTGAGGTTTCTGATGCCCGAATCATATTCTTTCGAACTCTAGCCTGGTCAAATGTTTTATTACGTCACTCTAGACCAATTGAACCGATTATACAAGTTTCAAACAATTTCGAGTTTATTTGAAATCAAAGAGAACACTATACTTCAACTTCGTCAAAGTTCCTGCTTTTGAGGTTTCTGATGCCCGAATCAGTTTCTTTCAAACTCTAGCCTTGTCACATGTTTTATTACGTCATTCTAGACCATTTGAACCGATTATACAACTTTCAAAAGATTTTGGTTGGAGTTGAAATCAAAGAGAACACTATACTAGAACTTCTTCAAACTTCCTATTTTTGAGGTTTATGATGCCCGAATCATATTCTTTCGAACTCTAGCCTGGTCAAATGTTTTATTACGTCATTCTAGACCATTTGAACCGATTATACAAGTTTCAAACAATTTCAAGTTTTTTTTAAGTCAAAGAGAACACTATACTACAACTTCATCAAAGTTCCTGCTTTTGAGGTTTCTGATGCCCTAATCATATTCTTTCAAACTATTGCCTTGTGACATTTTTTATTACGGCATTCTAGACCATTTGAACCCATTATACAATTTTCAAACAATTTTTAGTCAAGTTGAAATCAAAGAGAACACTATACTACAACTTCGTCAAAGTTCCTGCCTTTAAGGTTTATGATGCCCGAGTCATATTCTTTCGAAATCTAGCCTAGTCAAATATTTTATTACGTCATTCTAGACTATTTGAACCGATTATACAAGTTTCAAAAGATTTCGGGTCAAGTTGAAATCAAAGAGAACACTATACTACAACTTCCTCAAACTTCCTACTTTTAAGGTTTCTGATGCCCGAATCAGTTCCTTTCGAAGTCTAGCCTAGTCAAATGTTTTATTTGGTCATTCTAGACCATTTGAACCGATTATACAAGTTTCAAACAATTTTGAGTTTTCTTGAAATCAAAGAGAACACTATACTACAACTTCGTCAAAGTTCCTACTTTTGAGGTTTCTGATGCCCGAATCAGTTTCTTTCGAACTCTAGCCTTGTGACATGTTTTATTACGTTATTCTAGACCATTTGAACTGATTATACAAGTTTCAAACAATTTCGAGTTTATTTGAAATCAAAGAGAACAGTACACTACAACTGCGTCAAAGTTCCTGCTTTTGAGGTTTCTTATGCCCGAATTATATTCTTTTGAACTATAGCCTTGTGAAATGTTTTATTACGTCATTCTAGACCATTTGAACCGATTATACAAGTTTCAAACAATTTCAAGTCTATTTGAAATCAAAGAGAACAGTATACTACAACTTCGTCAAAGTTCCTGCTTTTAAGTTTTCTTATGCCCGAATCATATTCTTTCGAACTCTAGCCTAGTCACACGTTTTATTACGTCATTCTAGACCATTTGAACCTATTATACAAGTTTCAAAAAATTTCCGGTCGAGTTGAATTCAAAGAGAACACTATACTACAACTTCGTCAAAGTTGCTGCTTTTAAGGTTTTTGATGCCCGAATAATATTCTTTCGAACTCTAGCCTAGTCACATGTTTTATTACATCATTCTAGACCATTTGAACTGATTATACAAGTTTCAAAAGATTTCGGGTTCAGTTGAAATCAAAGAGAACACTATACTACAACTTCGTCAAACTTCCTACTTTTGTGGTTTCTGATGCCCGAATCAGTTTTTTTCGAACTCTAGCCTTGTGACATGTTTTATTACGTCATTCTAGACCATTTGAACCGATTATACAAGTTTCAAACAATTTCTAGTTTTTTTGAAGTCAAGGAGAACACTATACTATAACTTCATCAAAGTTCCTGCTTTTGAGGTTTCTGATGCCTGAATCATATTCTTTCAAACTATTGCCTTGTGACATGTTTTATTACGGCATTCTAGACCATTTGAACCCATTATACAAGTTTCAAACAATTTTTAGTCAAGTTGAAATCAAAGAGAACACTATACTACAACTTCGTCAAAGTTCCTGCCTTTAAGGTTTATGATGCCTGAGTCATATTCTCTCGAAATCTAGCCTAGTCAAATGTTTTATTACGTCATTCTAGACCATTTGAACCAATTATACAAGTTTCAAAAGATTTCGGGTCGAGTTGAAATCAAAGAGAACACTATAATACAATTTCGTCAAACTTCCTACTTTTGAGGTTTCTTATGCCCGAATCAGTTTCTTTCGATCTCTAGCCTAGTCAAATGTTTTATTAGGTCATTCTAGACCATTTGAACCCATTATACAAGTTTCAAACAATTTTGAGTTTTCTTGAAATCAAAGAGAACACTATACTACAACTTCGTCAAAGTTCCTACTTTTGAGGATTCTGATGCCCGAATCATATTCTTTCGAACTATAGCCTAGTCAAATGTTTTATTAGGTCATTCTAGACCATTTGAACCGATTATACAAGTTTCAAACAATTTTGAGTTTTTGTGAAATCAAAGAGAACACTATACTACAACTTCGTCAAAGTTCCTACTTTTGAGGTTTCTGATGCCCAAATCAGTTTCTTTCGAACTCTAGCCTTGTGACATGTTTTATTACTTTATTCTAGACCATTTGAACTGATTATACAAGTTTCAAACAATTTTGAGTTTATTTGAAATCAAAGAGAACAGGACACTACAACTTCGTCAAAGTTCCTGCTTTTGAGGTTTCTTATGCCTGAATTATATTATTTCGAACTATAGCCTTGTGAAAT
The DNA here is from genome assembly GCA_003255065.1 of Cercis canadensis. Lineage (NCBI taxonomy): Eukaryota > Viridiplantae > Streptophyta > Magnoliopsida > Fabales > Fabaceae > Cercis > Cercis canadensis. The sequence goes on along the minus strand of QAOA01008121.1, from coordinate 765,721 downwards.
GTTTTATTACGTCATTCTAGACCATTTGAACCGATTATACAAGTTTCAAACAAATTCAAGTTTATTTGAAATCAAAGAGAACAGTATACTACAACTTCGTCAAAGTTCCTGCTTTTAAGTCTTCTTATGCCCGAATCATATTCTTTCGAACTCTAGCGTAGTCACACGTTTTATTACGTCATTTTAGAACATTTGAACCTATTATACAAGTTTCAAAAAATTTCCGGTCGAGTTGAATTCAAAGAGAACACTATACTACAACTTCGTCAAACTTCCTTCTTTTAAGGTTTCTGATGCCCGAATAATATTCTTTTGAACTGTAGCCTAGTCACATGTTTTATTACATCATTCTAGACCATTTGAACTGATTATACAAGTTTCAAAAGATTTCGGGTCAAGTTGAAACCAAAGAGAACACTATACTACAACTTCGTCAAACTTCCTTCTTTTGAGGATTCTGATGCACGAATCAGTTTCTTTCGAACTCTATCCTTCTCACATGTTTTATTACGTCATTCTAGGCGATTTGAACCCATTATACAAGTTTCAAACAATTTTGAGTTTTTTTGAAATCAAAGAGAACACTATACTGCAACTTCGTCAAAGTTCCTCCTTTTAAGGTTTCTTATGCCCGAATCATATTCTTTCGAATTGTAGCCTTGTGACATGTTTTATTACGTTATTCTAGACCATTTGAACAGATTATACAAGTTTCAAAAATTTTAAGTTTATTTGAAATCAAAGAGAACAGTATACTGTAACTTCGTCAAAGTTCCTGCTTTTGAGGTTTCTGATGCCCGAATCATATTCTTTCGAACTTTAGCCTAGTCACCTGTTTTATTACGTCATTCTAGACCATTTGAACCAATTATGCAAGTTTCAAACAATTTGGAGTTTATTTTAAATCAAAGAGAACTGTATACTACAACTTCGTCAAAGTTCCTGCTTTTGAGGTTTCTGATGCCCGAATCATATTCTTTCGAACTACAACCTTGTCACATGTTTTATTACGTCATTCTAGACCATTTGAACACGTTATACAAGTTTCAAACAATTTTGGGTCAAGTTGAAATCGAAGAGAACACTATACTACAACTTCGTCAAAGTTCCTGCGTTTAAGGTTTCTGATGCCCGAATCTTATTCTTTCGAACACTAACCTTGTCACATGTTTTATTACGTCATTCTAGACCATTTGAACCCATTATACAAGTTTCAAACAATTTTGGGTAAAGTTGAAATCAAAGAGAACACTATACTACAACTTCGTCAAAGTTCCTACTTTTGAGGTTTCTGATGCCCGAATCAGTTTCTTTCAAACTCTAGCCTTGGGACATGTTTTATTACGTCATTCTAGACCATTTGAACCGATTATACAAGTTTCAAACAATTTTGAGTTTTTTTGAACTCAAAGAGAACACTCTACTACAACTTCGTCAAAGTTCCTTCTTATAAGGTTTCTTATGCCCGAATCATATTCTTTCGAACTCTAGCCTAGTCACATGTTTTATTACGTCATTCTAGACCATTTGAACCGATTATACAAGTTTCAAAAAAATTCGGGTCGAGTTGAAATCAAAGAGAACACTATACTACAACTTCGTCAAACTTCCTACTTTGGAGGTTTCTAATACCCGAATCATATTCTTTCGAACTATAGCTTTATGACATGTTTTATTATATCATTCTAGACCATTTGAACCCATTATACAAGTTTCAAACAATTTTGGGTAAAGTTGAAATCAAAGAGAACACTATACTACAACTTCGTCAAAGTTCCTACGTTTGAGGTTTCTGATGCCCGAATCAGTTTCTTTTGAACTTTGGCCATGTGACATATTTTATTACGTCATTCTGGACCATGTGAACTGATTATACAAGTTTCAAAAAAAATTTGAGTTTTTTTGAAATCAAAGAGAACACTATACTACAACTTCGACAAAGTTCCTGCTTTTAAGGTTTCTGATGCCCGAATAATATTCATTCGAACTTTAGCCTAGTCACATTTTTTATTACGTCAATGTAGACCATTTGAATCGATTATACAAGTTTCAAACAATTTCGGGTCGAGTTGAAATCAAAGAGAACACTATACTACAACTTCGTCAAACTTCCTACTTTCGAGGTTTCTGATGCGCGAATCAGTTTCTTTCGAACTCTAGCCTTGACACATCTTTTATTACGTCACTCTAGGCGATTTGAACCCATTATACAAGTTTCAAACAATTTTGGGCTGAGTTGAAATCAAAGAGAACACTATACTACAACTTTGCAAAGTTCCTGCTTTTGAGGTTTCTGATGCCCGAATTATATTCTTTAGAACTATAGCCTGTTGACATGTTTTATTACGTCATTCTAGACCATTTGAACCCATTATACAAGTTTCAAACAATTTTGGGTAAAGTTGAAATACAAGAGAACACTATACTACAACTTCGTCAAAGTTCCTACTTTTGAGGTTTCTGATGCCCGAATCAGTTTCTTTCGAACTCTAGCCTTGTGACATGTTTTATTACGTCATTCTAGACCATTTGAACCGATTATACAAGTTTCAAACAATTTCGAGTTCTTTTGAAATCAAAGAGAACACTATACTACAACTTCATCAAAGTTCCTGCTTTTGAGGTTTCTGATGCCCGAATCATATTCTTTCGGACTATAGCCTTGTCACATGTTTTATTACGTCATTCTAGACCCATTGAACCCATTATAAAAGTTTCAAACAATTTTGGGTAAAGTTGAAATCAAAGAGAACACTATACTACAACTTCGTCAACGTTCCTACTTTTGAGGTTTCTGATGCGCGAATCAGTTTCTTTCGAACTCTAGCCTTGTCACATGTTTTATTACGTCATTCTAGACCATTTGAACCGAATATACAAGTTTGAAAAAATTCCGGGTCAAGTTGAAATCAAAGAGACCACTATACTAGAACTTCGCCAAACTTCCTACTTTTGAGGATTTTGATGCCCAAATCATATTCTTTCGAACTCTTGCCTAGTCAAATGTTTTTTTAGGTCATTCTAGACCATTTGAACCGATTAGACAAGTTTCAAACAATTTTGAGTTTTTTTGAAATCAAAGAGAATACTATACTACAACTTCGTCAAAGTTCCTGCTTTTGAGGTTTCTGATGCCCGAATCATATTCTTTCGAACTACAGCCTTGTCACATGTTTTATTAGGTCATTCTAGACCATTTGAACCCATTATACAAGTTTCAAACAATTTTGGGTTAAGTTGAAATCAAAGAGAACACTATACTACAACTTCGTCAAAGTTCCTGCCTTTAAGGTTTATGATGCCCGAGTCATATTCTTTCGAAATCTTGCCTAGTCAAATGTTTTATTACGTCATTCTAGACCATTTGAACCTATTATATAAGTTTCAAACGATTTCAAGTTTATTTAAAATCAAAGAGAACACTATACTACAACTTCGTCAAAGTTCCTGCGTTTGAGGTTTCTGATGCCCGAATCATATTCTTTCGAACTATAGCCTTGTGACACGTTTTATTACGTCATTCTAGACCCATTGAACCCATTATACAAGTTTCAAACAATTTTGGGCAAAGTTGAAATCAAAGAGAACACTATACTAGAACTTCGTCAAACTTCCTACTTTTGAGGATTCTGATGCCCGAATCATATTCTTTCGAACTCTAGCCTAGTCAAATTTTTTATTAGGTCATTCTAGACCATTTGAACTGATTAGACAAGTTTCAAACAATTTTGAGTTTTTTTGAAATCAAAGAGAACACTATACTACAACTTCGTCAAAGTTCTTGCTTTTGAGGTTTCTGATGCCCGAATCATATTCTTTTGAACTATAGCCTTGTCACATGTTTTATTACGTCATTGTAGACCATTTGAACCCATTATACAAGTTTCAAACAATTTTGGGTTAAGTTGAAATCAAAGAGAACACTATACTACAACTTCGTCAAAGTTCCTGCCTTTAATGTTTATGATGCCCGAGTCATAATCTTTCGAAATCTAGCCTAGTCAAATACTTTATTACATCATTCTAGACCATTTGAACCTATTATACAAGTTTCAAACGATTTCGAGTTTATTTAAAATCAAAGAGAACACTATACTACAACTTCGTCAAAGTTCCTGCGTTTGAGGTTTCTGATGCCCGAATCATATTCTTTCGAACTCTAGCCCTGTCAAATGTTTTATTACGTCATTCTAGACCATTTGAACTGATTAAACAAGTTTCAACCAATTTCGAGTTTATTTGAAATCAAAGAGAACACTATACTTCAACTTCGTCAATGTTCCTGCTTTCGAGGTTTCTGATGCCCGAATCAGTTCCTTTCGAACTCTAGCCTTGTCACATGTTTTATTACGTCATTCTAGACCATTTGAACCGATTATACAACTTTCAAAAGATGTCGGGTGGAGCTGAAATCAAAGAGAACACTAAACTACAACTTCGTCAAAGTTCCTACTTTTGAGGTTTCTGATGCCTGAATAAGTTTCTTTGGAACTCTAGCCTTGTGACATGTTTTATTACGTGATTCTAGACCATTTGAACCGATTATACAAGTTTCAAACAATTTTGAGTTTTTTTGAAATCAAAGAGAACACTATACTACAACTTCGTCAAAGTTCTTGCTTTTAAGGTTTCTGATGCCCGAATCTTATTCTTTCGAACTCTAGCCTAGTCACCTGTTTTATTACATCATTCTAGACCATTTGAACCGATTATGCATGTTTCAAAAAATTTCGAGTTTATTTGAAATCAAAGAGAACAATATACTACAACTTCGTCAAAGTTCCTACTTTTGAGGTTTCTGATGCCCAAATCATATTCTTTCGAACTATAGCCTTGTCACATGTTTTATTACGTCTTCTAGACCATTTGAACCCATTATACAAGTTTCAAACAATTTTGGGTCAAGTTGAAATCGAAGAGAACACTATACTACAACTTCGTCAAAGTTCCTGCTTTTAAGGTTTCTAATGCCCGAATCATATTCTTTCGAACTCTAGCCTTGTCACAAGTTTTATTACGTCATTCTAGACCATTTGAACTGATTATACAAGTTTCAAAAGATGTCGGGTCGAGTTGAAATCAAAGAGAACACTATACTGCAACTTCATCAAACTTCCTACTTTTGAGGTTTCTGATGCGCGAATCAGTTTCTTTCGAACTCGATCCTTGTCACATGTTTTATTACGTCATTCTAGGCAATTTGAACCCATTATACAAGTTTCAAACAATTTTGGGTTAAGTTGAAATCAAAGAGAACACTATACTACAACTTCGTCAAAGTTCCTGCCTTTAAGGCTTATGATGCCCGAGTCATATTCTTTCGAAATCTAGCCTGGTCAAATGTTTTTTTATGTCATTCTAGACCATTTGAACCTATTATACAAGTTTCAAACGATTTCGAGTTTATTTGAAATCAAAGAGAACACTATACTACAACTTCGTCAAAGTTCCTGCGTTTGAGGTTTCTGATGCCCGAATCATATTCTTTCGAACTCTAGCCTTGTCAAATGTTTTATTACGTCACTCTAGACCATTTGAACCGATTATACAAGTTTCAAACAATTTCGAGTTTATTTGAAATCAAAGAGAATACTATACTTCAACTTCGTCAATGTTCCTGCTTTTGAGGTTTCTGATGCCTGAATCAGTTCCTTTCGAACTTTAGCCTTGTCACATGTTTTATTACGTCATTCTAGACCATTTGAACCGATTATACAACTTTCAAAAGATTTCAAGTGGAGCTGAAATCAAAGAGAACACTATACTACAACTTCGTCAAAGTTCCTACTTTTGAGGTTTCTGATGCCTGAATCAGTTTCTTTCGAACTCTAGCCTTGTGTCATGTTTTATTACAGCATTCTAGACCATTTGAACCTATTATACAGTTTCAAACAATTTTGAGTTTTTTTGAAATCAAAGTGAACACTATACTACAACTTCGTCAAAGTTCCTGCTTTTAAGGTTTCTGATGCCCGAATCTTATTGTTTCGAACTCTAGCCTAGTCACCTGTTTTATTACGTCATTCTAGACCATTTGAACCGATTATGCAAGTTTCAAACAATTTCGAGTTTTTTTGAAATCAAAGAGAACACTATACTACAACCTCATCAAAGTTCATGCTTTTGAGGTTTCTGATGCCCGAATCATATTCTTTCGAACTATAGCCTTGTGACATGTTTTATTACGTCATTCTAGACCATTTGAACCGATTATACAAGTTTCAAAAAATTTTGGGCCAAGTTGAAATCAAAGAGAACACTATACTACAACTTCGTCAAAGTTCCTGCTTTTAAGGTTTCTGATGCCCGAATCATATTCTTTCAAACTCTAGCCTTGTGACATGTTTTATTACGTCATTCTAGATCATTTGAACCGATTATACAAGTTTCAAAGAATTTCGAGTTTATTTGAAATTAAAGATAACACTATACTACAACTTCGTCAAAGTTCTTGCTTTTGTGGTTTCTGATGCCCGAATCATATTCTTTCGAACTCTAGCCTTGTGACATATTTTATTACGTCATTCTAGATCATTTGAACCGATTATACAAGTTTCAAAGAATTTCGAGTTTATTTGAAATCAAAGAGAACACTATACTACAACTTTGTCAAAGTTCCTGCTTTTGAGGTTTCTGATGCCCGAATCATATTCTTTTCGAACTCTAGCCTTGTGACATGATTTATTACGTCATTCTAGACCATTTAAACCGATTATACAAGTTTCAAACAATTTTGAGTGTTTTTGAAATCAAAGAGAACACTATATGATGCTATTTCCTAGAGACTTTGGACAATCCAATCAACTTAACACCATGTAAGACCAAGGATCCCAATTAGATTCGCAGGAGTTCAAATAAACAAAATAAAGATGAGTGGAATTAAGGTGAAGTCCCTTGAAATCAAGGGATGGGCAACTCAGGTTAACAAGCTAAACCTCCCAAACACTATGATAAGTCAAGAACCAACGTGTTCAATGATGAAGAATGAAGGAATCGCCACACTCTAGATTCAAGAAGAAGAAAGGGAGTGATAAGATTCAGGAAACCAAGCTAGCTTCAGCCTAGCTAGTTCAAGGCTCTCTTTAGAGAGAAAAGAGAAGTTAAACTCTCAATTTCAATTATCAAATTGTTAATTCTTACTGAGGACAAAGGCCTTCAGCTCCTTATATAGTTCAGGAGAAAACTAACAAACCTTAATTCAAAATAACAAAAAGGAAATAAAACTAGTAGAACTAACATGGCGCAACACGGCCATGACACGGCCCGTGTTCGTCTTCCAGAGAGCTCCATTTTAGACACAGTCTGGACACGTTTTGTACTCATGGTCGTGTTCCCTCTCGGGTAGCAGGACACGGCCTAGTCTCAGTAGCAACACGGCCGTCTTCCTCGTCCTGGGCAAAAATGCAAGTGATCAGCTGGACTTGCCCTTCAATTCTGCCCTCCAAGACATAGTCCTTGCAAGCCTGCTGCAATAATAATCCCACGTTGATTCGCAACTTCTTGGCTCGTGCCCTTGTCAACGGACCCTCGACTTCCACCCTTGCCTCGACATCTTTGGTATCCTTGATAGTGCTACCTTGAATCGCATCACTATACTACAACTTCATCAAAGTTCCTGCTTTTGAGGTTTCTGATGCCCGAATCATATTCTTTCGAACTATAGCCTTGTGACATGTTTTATTACGTCATTCTAGACCATTTGAACCCATTATACAAGTTTCAAACAATTTTGGGTCAAGTTGAAATCAAAGAGAACACTATACTACAACTTTGTCAAAGTTCCTGCTTTTAAGGTTTCTGATGCCCGAATCATATTCTTTCGAACTCTAGCCTTGTCACATGTTTTATTACGTCATTCTAGACCATTTGAACCGATTATACAAGTTTCAAAAAATTTCGGGTCGAGTTGAAATCAAAGAGAAAACTATACTACAACTCCGTCAAACTTCCTACTTTTGAGGTTTCTGATGCCCGAATCAGTTTCTTTTGAACTCTAGCCTTGTGACATGTTTCATTACGTTATTCTAGACCATTTGAACTAATTATACAAGTTTCAAACTGATGCGATCCAAGGTAGCAACGTCAAGGACACCACCAAAGATGTTGAGGCGAGGGTCCATTGACAAGGGCACGAGCCAAGGAGTTGCGGATCAACGTGGGATTATTATTGCAGCAAGCTTGCAAGGAATATGAGGGCAGAATTGAGGGGCAAGTCCAGCTGATCACTTGCATTTCTGCACAGGACGAGGAACACGGCCGTTTGGCTGCAGAGACCTGGCCATGTCTTGCTACCCGAGAGGGAACACGGCCATGACACAGGCCGTGTCTTGACCGTGTGATGGAGGAACACGGCCGTGTCTAAGGCTGTGTGATGCATTCGCGTACCCGAAGGATCAAAACGGAGTGTCTGGATACCAAACTGTGGGATGACCTTGGTTATCGCAATAGGGTGAACCCTTAGCAAGGAAGGATCCTTGGTAAGTTCAAGTTCAAGTTCTTTGCCCAAGAACAACAGGGAAGGTCTCAATCCAGAGAAACTCAATAATTCAGAAACTGAATACTATTAATCTCAAAATTGTTTTGCAAAGGCATACACGAATTCCTTATATAGGCAATTCGGCTAGGAGGCTACAAGGTATGATGGATCCTCTAAGGATGTTAATAAAACCCTAATACCCAGTTGGGCCCATAGACATAAAGGCCCAAAATATTAAAAATAAATTTAAAACTAATTAAACATTTTGGCCCATAAACATAAAGGCCCAAAAATAAAACTAATTAAATTAAACATAATTTTTGGCCTGCTCCAAACTTGGGCTCCAAGCTGGCCCATGTGCACCTTCTACAAGAGACAGATAAGTGATCCATCTCAACTCTGAACTTGGCCCAGCTGCTCTTTCTTTGGTCTGCACCTCTTGGACTAGGCTCAACAATGCCTCTCTCACTCGCTTAGCTCTGCTTCTAGTCATCGGGCCTCCAACTCCAAGCAAGGGATCATGAACACTCCTAGGGTTAGGGCATGTAGCAAGCTGATTCGCATCATTCCCTCCCTCCTCAGAAGGATTCGTCCTCGAATCTGAATCGTCACCTACATCAAACAAGGTTAAGTCAGCAACATTAAAAGTAGCACTAACATTGCCATACTCACCAGGAAGATTAATTTTGTAGGCATTGTCATTAATCCGCTCAAGGACCTCAAACGGCCCATCTCCTCGAGGGTGCAACTTTGATTTCCGTTGGGTAGGAAACCGTCCCTTCCTAAGGTGTACCCAAACCCAATCACCTGGTTCGAATATAACCCTAGTTCGTCCCTTGTTGGCTTGCCTAGCATACTGCTCATTCTTCTTCTCAATATTAGCCCGAACCTTGGAATGCAAGTCTCTAACAAAATCTGCCTTGTGCTTACCATCAAGATTAGCAAACTCATTAGTAGGCAAAGGTAAAATATCCAAGGGAGTTAAAGGATTAAATCCATAAACAATCTCAAAAGGGGAATAAGAAGTAGTAGAGTGTACAGTGCGATTATAAGCAAACTCAACATGCGGCAAAGATTGTTCCCAACGCTTAAGATTCTTTTGCATAATAGCACGCAATATAGTAGCAAGTGTTCTATTAACAACCTCAGTTTGCCCATCTGTCTGAGGATGTGCAACCGTAGAAAATAGAAGCTTAGTCCCCAATCGACCCCATAGGGTTCGCCAAAAGTGACTTAGGAACTTCACATCTCTATCACTCACTATTGTTCTAGGTAAACCATGCAAGCGCACTATTTCTTTAAAGAACAAGTCAGCAATGTGTGTTGCATCATTAGTTTTAGCACAAGCAATAAAGTGAGCCATCTTGCTAAACCTATCAACAACCACAAAGATACTATCTTTCCCACTTGGTGACCTTGGCAGCCCTAGCACAAAATCCATAGAAATATCAATCCAAGGTTGACTAGGTATAGGCAATGGTGTATAAAGTCCATGTGGCATAACTTTGGACTTGGCCTGTTTACAAGTAATACACTTGTCACAAATAGAAAGCACATCATGTTTCATGTGAGGCCAATAAAAATGTTCATGTAAAATATCCAAAGTCTTTTTAACACCAAAGTGCCCCATTAGGCCACCACCATGCGTCTCTCTAACAAGCAAATCACGTATAGAACATGCAGGCACACATAATTTATCTTTCTTAAACAAGTACCCATCATGCCTATAATAATCACCACTAGCATACTTAGCACAAGCAATCCATAGTTGACCGAAATCAGAATCAGATTCATACAAGTCTTTGATAAGCTCAAAACCTAATAGCTTAGCATGCAAAGAAGTAATTAAAGTATACCTTCTAGACAAGGCATCAGCAACGACATTCTCCTTCCCAGCTTTATATTTAATAACATAGGGAAACGTCTCAATGAACTCTAACCATTTGGCATGTCTCTTATTTAACTTACCTTGGGATTTCAAATACTTCAAGCTCTCATGATCCGAATGAATGATGAATTCCCGAGGCCATAGATAGTGCTGCCACGTTTGGAGAGTCCTCACTAGAGCATAAAGCTCTTTGTCATAAGTGGGATAATTTAATGCTGCCCCATTAAGCTTCTCACTGAAATATGCAATAGGCTTAGAATCCTGCATCAAAACAGCCCCTATTCCAATACCTGAAGCATCACATTCAATCTCAAAAGCACTCTCAAAGTTAGGCAAACATAAAAGAGGAGCACTAGTTAAAGTTTCCTTTAAAGTGGTAAATGCCCTCTCTTGTTCCTCGCCCCACTTAAAGCTCACATTTTTCTTAACTAGTTCATTTAGGGGTGCGGCTATGGTGCTGAAATTCTTTACAAACCGCCTATAAAAACTAGCTAAGCCATGGAAAGATCTTACCCCACATTCCCTTACTAAGAAAATAGGTAAAATGCATTCAACACTCAACTGAAACAATATAGAAATACGCATAAGAATGAAGGAAAATTCAGTTAAAACAACTCAGAATTACAAATAAGAGGGAAGGAAGAGTCCATACCTGTGAGTGAAGAACAAAATCTAAAACTATGCGTGAAGAAAAACTTGACAGAATGCCTAAGGATAGGGCGGTGGGAAGATTCGATTGAGCAAGAATTTTAGGCTTAATGCAGAGGGGTTTAGCCGGAAATGATGGTGGGAGTGCCAGAGGGTTAGGGATTTGGGGAAAATTGAGAGGAAATTGGGGATTTCTGAAATGGAGGAATGACCCGCGAAAAGGGAAATTTTAAGTGTCACTGCGACACGCCCACAACACGGCCGTGTTGCGTGGGCGTGTTGGGTCTGAGAGGGGAAATACGGGGTGAACACGTGTGTGTCAAAGGGCGTGCTAATGGACACGGGGATGAACACGGCCATGTTTCGGGCCGTGTTGCAAGAGTGAAGACGCTCTTAAGTGACATGGGATGAGACGACCGTGTTCAATGGCCGTGTTGCGTGGCACGGGATGCTTTAATACTCACCTGGGGTGGACATGGCCGTGTGTTAGCTGGATACCTCCTGGACAATAGACACGGCCACAAACACGGCCGTGTCATTGACCGTGTTCCTCTCCTGAACTCCCTGTGTGGGCCACACGCTTGATGACACGGCCATGTCATTGGCCGTGTTGTCCACTTATAGTCTCTGTGAGGTTCACACGGGGTAGAACACGCCCGTGCTTATGCCCGTGTTCTGCCCTCTGATCTTAAAATTGAAATTGCACCCTGCAGACATGTCTCCAACAACACCTACATACAAAAAAAATGGAAACAACTAAGACAATTTAAGAGAATAATTCAATCCAAAGCATAAAGGGAAATGAAAACAAAAGCAAAGCACTAAAATTCTTTTGGGTTGCCTCCCAACAAGCGCTTCTTTAAAGTCAATTAGCTGGACTTGAGGATTGGGGAGCTACTGCATGGGGTCTTGGAGGTGACAGACATCCCTTGGCAGTTCTTGGATGCTAGCACCATGATACAACTTCAATCTCTGCCCATTGACCTTGAAGGTGCCTTTCTTTGGATGAGTGACCTCAACAGCGCCATGAGGAAATACTTGCTTAACCATGAAGGGGCCTGACCATCTGGACCTAAGTTTGCCTGGGAACAACCTTAAGCGTGAATTAAAGAGCAACACTTGGTCCCCAGGCTGAAACTCCTTGGATGATTTAATGCGCTGATCATGCCACTTCTTAGCCTTTTCCTTGTACAACCTTGAATTTTCATAGGCAACATCCCTCCATTCGGGCAGTTGGTTCAATTGGAGCAACCTCTTTTCACCTACATCACAGAAGTCATAGTTGAGAGATTTTATAGCCTAAAAAGCCTTGTGCTCCAACTCTACTGGCAAATGACAGGACTTCCCATAAACAAGTTTGTTTGGGGTGGTACCAATAGGGGTTTTGAAGCCTGTTCTGTAGGCCCATAGAGCATCATCTAATTTTAAGGACCACTCCTTTTTAGATCGCTCTATGGTCTTTTCCAGAATTCTTTTGAGTTCCCTATTCGTCGCCTCTACTTGGCCACTAGTTTGGGGGTGATAGGAGGTAGCCACTTTATGAGTAACACTATATCTCTTCAGGGTATTGGCTAACTGTTGGTTACAAAAGTGGGTGCCTCTATCACTAATGATGGCTCGTGGCGCTCCAAACCTAGCAAACAATGTCCTAAGGAACTTGACAACTACCCTAGCATCATTGGTAGGCAAAGCCTGAGCTTCTACCCATTTAGATACGTAATCTACTGCAACTAGGATATATTTCTTCCCATAGGATGAGGGAAAAGGGCCAATGAAGTCAATGCCCCAGACATCGAAAACTTCACACACTAAGATGCTGGTCTGGGGCATTTCATCCTTCTTAGAAATGTTACCTGTGCACTGGCAATCGTCACATTGCTTCACATACCTGTGAGCATCCTTGAATAAGGTAGGCCAATAAAAACCTGACTCCAGGACTTTCCTTGCCGTCCCATTGGTGTGATAATGCCCTCCAGTTGGACCCTTGTGGCAGTGCTCCAAGATGCTTTCCGTTTCAGGATAGGCGATACAACGCCTTATTATTTGGTCTGCACAAATGCGAAATAGATAGGGATCCTCCCAAAGGTAGTACTTCAAATCAGAGAAGAATTTCTTCTTCTGAGAATAAGTTAACTCCTTTGGAAGAACCCTACCTGCAAGATAGTTAGCAAAATCAGCAAACCAGGGGATATCCCTCCACTCAACCTCGCATAAGTGTTCGTCTGGGAAGGTGTCGTGTAAGTCCTCTTCCACTAACTCCCCTTGAGCTGGGAATTCCAGACGAGACAAATGGTCCGCTGCTAGGTTCTCGGATCCCTTATGATCTCAGATTTCTAGTCGAATTCCTGCAATAACAAAACCCAGCGTATTAGACGAGGTTTAGCATCATTTTTGGTCAAAAGGTACCTCAATGCTGAATGATCAAAATACACAATGACTTTAGACAAAATCAAATAAGATCGAAATTTTTCCAAGGAGAAAACTACTGCAAGCAATTCCTTCTCAGTAGTAGTGTAATTCTAATGAGCATCAATCAAAGTCTTGCTTGCATAGTAGATGGGTTGGAAGTGCTTGTCCTTGTGCTGCCCCAAAATTGCTCCCACTGCAAAATCACTTGCATCACACATTAGTTCAAATGGTGATGACCAATCGGGTGTAATCATAATGGGGGCCGTAGTCAATTTGTCCTTTAAGGTGCTAAATGCAAGCATGCAATCCTCATCAAAGACAAAAGGGGCTTCATTTTCGAGCAATCTAGTAAGGGGTATAGCTATCTTGGAGAAATCCTTGATAAATCTTCTATAAAAATCAGCATGACCTAGAAAGCTCCTGATTGCTGTAACAGAGGTAGGAGGTGGCAATTTAGCAATGGTCTCTACTTTTGCCCTATCTGCCTCTATACCCTTACTAGAGATCTTATGGCCTAGCACTATACCTTCTTGGACCATAAAATGGCACTTCTCCCAATTCAAGACCAGGTTAGTCTCCTCACACCTCTCAAGTACTCTGGCCAAGTTATCCAAACACAAATCGAATGAATTGCCAAAGACAGAGAAGTCATCCATAAACACCTACATAGTGTCCTCAACCAATCTATCGAAGATTGCCATCATACACCTCTGAAAAGTGGCGGGGGCATTACACAACCCAAATGGCATTCTCCTATAAGCAAATGTACCGTAGGGACATGTGAAAGTTGTCTTCTCCTGGTCTTCCGGGGTGATAGGTATTTGGAAATACCCTGACATGCCATCAAGAAAACAATAAAAGGCATGTCCAGCCATATGCTCCAAAATCTGATCTATGAACGGTAAAGGGAAGTGATTCTTGCTGGTGGCATCATTTAACTTCCGATAGTCTATATAGACTCTCCACCCTGTGACCGTCCTCATTGGCACTAATTCATTTCTCTCATTTGGTACCACTGTCATGCCCCCCTTCTTTGATACCACTTGCACCGGACTAACCCATGAACTGTCAGCGATGGGGTAAATGACTCCTGCATCCAAAAGTTTGATCACCTCCTTTTTCACCACTTCTTTCATGTTCGGATTCATCCTTCGTTGTGGCTGCACCAAAGGCTTGCAATTTTCTTCTAATGCAATCTTGTGGGTGCAAAATGAAGGGCTGACTCCTTTCATGTCTGAGATTTTCCATGCTATAGCTTTCTTGTGCGTTTTAAGCACATCCAAGAGCTTCCCTTTTTGCTCCTTTGTCAAGTTTGCTATAATGATTACAGGCAACTTGGAGTTTTCCACTAGGAAAGCATATTCCAAGTGCTCTGGAAGTTGTTTTAGCTCTAACTCTGGCGGTTCCTCAATGGATGGCTTGATTCTGATTCTGTTCCCCTCAATCCTCTCCAGAGATGCGTCTCTGGTCAATGGTTTCTGGGCTTGCATGTGTGCCACATGCTCCCTAATCTCAGTGTGATCTGTCTCTTCTTCTCCCTGCATGATACATGTTTCCAGTGCATCTCTTGTGAAGATTTCCTACATACATTGAAACACACACGAGTCAATAGTATCAACATAAAAACATGTATCATCAGTACTCATTTTGTGTTTTATGGCCTCAGATATTTTAAATATCACTTGCTCGTCGCCCACTCTCAAAGTTAGCTTGCCACCATGAACATCAATGATGGCTTTAGCCGTAGCAAGGAACGGTCGGCCTAGGAGCAAGGGTACTTCCACATCTTCATCCATATCCATGATCACAAAATCAACCGGGAAAATGAATTTATCAACTTTTACTAGGATATCCTCTATTATCCCCTTGGGATAGGTGATAAATCTATCTGCTAGCTGAATACTCATCCTAGTGGGAGTCGGTTCTCCAAGTCCCAGTCTCTTAAAAATACAATAAGGCATTAAATTTATGCTAGCTCCTAAATCCGTTAATGCCTTATCAACAGATAAACTACCAATGTTGCAGGGAATAGTAAAACTCCCTGGATCTTTAATCTTCCGTGGTAGCTTGTTTTGAACTATGGCAGAGCATTCTGCATTTAGAGTCACCATAGACAACTGCTCGAGCTTGCTCTTGTTGGAAAGGAGTTCCTTCAAGAATTTAGCATATTTTGGCATTTGTGAAAGGGCTTCCACAAAAGGAATATTTATGTGCAACTGTTTAAACAACTCGAGAAACTTGCCAAATTGCTCCTCCTTTTTATCTCTTGCAAGCCTGCTCGGGTAAGGGATAGGTGGCTGGTATTCTTTTACCACTCTCTTCTTCGGTTCTTCTACCTTTTCCGAAACAGGTTCTCCCAATTTCTTAGATTCAACAGCACCTTCATCACCCACACCTCCATCACTAGGCTGCTCTTTCTCTACTCCCTTGAGTTCCTTGCCACTCCTCAAGGTGATTGCCTTAGCTTGTTCCTTAGGATTTGGCTCGGTGTAGCTAGGTAGAGTCCCTGGTGATCTTTCTAACATCAACTTGGCTAGCTGGCCAATCTGAGTCTCAAGATTATGGATGGAAGCCTCTTGATTCCTCAAGGATGTTTCATTGCTGTTAAACCGTCCTTCCGATGCTGTTATAAATCTGGAAAGTTGGTCTTCAATGGTTGGTCTCTGTGGGGGGTTAGAATGTTGCTGAAATCCAGGGGAAGGACCTTGTCTTTGCTGCCCTTGGACTTGTCTTTGCTGCCCTTGGACTTGTCTATGCTGCCCTTGGTCGCTCCAAGCGAAATTCGGGTGATTCCTCCACCCAGGATTGTACGTGTTAGAATAAGGATTATTTTTCATTCTACTTCCCAAATAATCTGCTTGTTCTACTGGTGATCCCGAATCGGAGGCTTGGCATTCATGATTAAAATGTCCTCCCCCACAATTATCACAGCTCATAACAGATGAGGATGAAGTAGGTCTGCCCATATCATCGATCTTCTTAGTAAGGGCCTCTATTTTTGCCTCTAAAGAGGTAGAGGTGGCCACATTATGCACTCCTTTTGATCTGGCCTTCATCCTTTGGTTTCCCCATTGGTAGTTGTTGGTAGCAATTTCATCAATCAGAGTATGTAGTTCTTCAGGAGTTTTGAAACTTGTGGTTCCTCCTGAGGATGAATCAATTTGCTGCCTAGTCCCAAAATTGAGACCACTCTGAAAAGTTTGCATCTGAACTCCCAAGTCCAACCCATGATGTGGGCATTTTCTCAACAAGTCATTCCATCTCTCCCATAGTTCGTAGAGTGATTCACCATCCATTTGCTGGAAGGAGAAAATATCATTCCTAAGCTTGGCTGTTCTTGCTGGAGGGAAGTACCGGCCTAGAAATTTTTCAATTAGCTCATTCCATGTCTTGATAGACCCCGGAGGTAGTGTCTTCAACCATGACTTTGCCTTACCCCTTAGTGTAAAGGGGAAGAGCCTTAGTTTAATTGCATCCTCACTAGCTCCGTTGATCTTGAAAGTATCACAAATCTCCAAGAAGTTTGTGATGTGAGTATGGGGGTCTTCATCCGGTAAACCATCAAATTGCACAAGCTGCTGCACCATCTGAATGACGTTCGGCTTGATCTCAAAATTATTGGCTGACACCGGAGGTCTTGTTATGCTAGACTCAGTTCTAACAGTTGATGGCCTTCCATAATCCCTCATAGTTCGTGGTCTTTCTTGGTCAGCCATGGTAGGTTCTTCTATAACAATAGGCTCAGATGGTTGGCCTTGCAACTGGATAGCCTTGTTCCTTGATTTTCTCACCACTGTGCGTTCAATTTCTGGGTTCAACTCAAGGAGCTTCTTCTTGCTACTTCGGGTCATGCATCAAAAAGACTAGCTCCTGCTGGGATCAAACACAGGCGATGATAAGAAAGAGGTGCAAGGCTAACCAGCAAAAAGAAAAAAAATAACTAGAGTAATAGAAAGTAAATGTTCCTAATATTATAGTTCCCCGGCAACAGCGCCTTTTTCTTCTTTTTTTTCATTTTTTTTTATTTTTTATTTTTTTTCCAAGAAATGAAGGCATATTCTCATTAATTTAAAAGGAGAATAGTACAATTATATTTCTAGGGTTCATCCTAACTAACTTTTACAAATCAGTTCACGATAAAATCTGAATCAACAAAATGCAGAGAAGACAAGATAGAATCAGGAAAACTCATTCTCATGAAGTCCCTTCAAGTAGTTGATCTTCTATCTTGCTCTTCTCCAATCTTCCAAAGTCTCCTACTGCACCTGACCTCTGATGTCGCCCAAAATCTCTAAGTGTTCGACTATCAAAAGATGTCTCCCCCTTTTTCTCAAGTTCACATATAAACTCCATCTAATTCTAGGGTTTCACCCTTCAGATGCTCGAAAACGGCCACGACATGGCCGTGTTCACTTACAGTAGCTGGGCGTGTCACTTAAATGCCTCGAAGGGACCTCAGACACGGCCAAAGACACGGTCGTGTTCACTTCTTCTTCAGACCGTGTTCAAACCAACATGGCCGTGTCTCTATAGGGGAGGGGCGTGTTCCACTCAGGGAGATTCTCTGGAGGAAAGACACGGTCATGGACACGGGCGTGTTCATTACAAGGCTTGGCCGTGTTCCTTAGCAACTGGAGCAGGACTCTCTGGAGGTCAGACACGGCCATGGACACGGGCGTGTCTAAGCCGTGTCCCCCGTATGGACTTCATGATCTGGTGGTTTTTACTCCAGAAACTCCCTAAAACTCTTCCTCTTGCTTGATCAACTAGAGAAACACCTGAAAGACAAATAGTAGGGATAAGTACCATGTTTAAAGCAAATTGTGCTCGAATCTTAGTAGGAAACCATTCATAAACATGCAACTTAACAACATAAAAAGCACATACCAGGTGACGTGTCGCTCGAGGACTGCTTTCTTGCGCCTCACTCTACTCGTTCGTTGACCGGTTTTCTTGTGCGTCACTCTATCTCCCCCAGTGAGAATTGCTCTCTCTTGAGCGTCAATCTTTACTTCCCCAAGGATTGCTTTCTTGCGCATCACGCCACTCGCTCTTAGATTGTTTTCTTGCGCGCCACTCCATCTCCCCCGAGGAGTTCGTTCTTGTATGACACACTTTGTTCACTGGTGGATTACTTTCTTGCTTGCGCATCACTCCATCTCCCCCAAGGACTGCTGTCTTGCGTGTCACTCTACTCGCTTGTAGAATGGTTTCATGCGCATGACTCTATCTCCCCTGAGAATTGCTTTCTTGCCACGTCAATCCATCGCCCCCGAGAATTGCTTTCTTGCATGCCAATCCATCTCCCCCGAGGACTATTTTCTAGTGCGTCGCTCCAATAACTGGTGGTTTGCTTTCTTATGCAGCACTCCAACGGCCCCGAAGACTGCTCCCGTGCTCATCACTCCTCCGCCCCGTGCAATTGTTTTTCATCTACGTCATTCTTCTCACCGGTGGATTCCTTTCTTGCGAGTCAAGTCGAGTACTCGTTCTATCCCGAGGACTGCTTTCTTACGTGTCACACAATCTCCTCCTAGCACTGCTTTCTGGCTCATCACTCCATCTTGGCGGTTGGTTGCTTTCTTGCGCGTCAAGCCACTCTCTTGTAGATTGGTTTCTTGCGCGTCACTCCTTCTCGCCCAAGGACTGCTTTCTTGTATATGACACTCCGCTTGTCGGTTTCTTGCACGTCACTCCATCTCCCCCAAGAATTCCTTTCTTGTGCGACACCGATGGACTAGTTTCTTTTGGGTGACGTGTCACTTGAGGACTGCTTTCTTGCGTCTCACTCTACTCGTTCGTTGATCGGTTTTCTTGTGCGTCACTCTATCTCCCCCCGTGAGAATTGCTCTCTCTTGAGCGTCAATTTTTCCTTCCCCGAGGATTGCTTTCCTTCGCATCACGCCACTCGCTTTTAGATTGTTTTCTTGCGCGCCACTCCATCTCCCCCGAGGAGTTCGTTCTTGTATGACACACTTTGTTCACTGGTGGATTACTTTCTTGCTTGTGCGTCACTCCATCTCCCCCAAGGACTGCTGTCTGATGAGCTGCCGAGGCTCCTCAAATTAATTAAAGTTTAAGGTCAATTACCTAAGCTACTTGTAGCATAAGGCAACCCTAAGTTGAACCTAAGGATTATTCTGAGTAGTGAATCATATTTAGAAACATATCAGCGGGGGGGTTTTGTTTGTTCATGTGATTAACAGAAATTAATGGTAAGTGGTAAACTTTTAGAGAAAACAACCAATCCAAGTCTTAACTGATTCTGATTTTAATCCATCCTTGATTTCCAATGATCCATTCAATTATTAACCATGTTCTTGGCCTTTAAAACATATCAAGAAGTCTCTCAATGTTCTATGGATGTCCACTAGTTAAGCAACCAGAATTCTGATTCAACTAAGACTAAATGAATTAAGCAAACATTCGAGTCCAGTTTTACCTAAGCCCATGATCCAGCCAAGGTAATTAATCCATCCAAAAGCTCAGAAACATTAATTAACCTTTTAAGTTCCTCTTTAATCACATGCAATTAAGCAATCACACATGAAGATCCAAATTCGAATTTAACAATTCAAACAGAATAGTCCAGAGGAAGCAAGAAGTAGATTAATCATTGAATGAATAACAACAACACATAATCTCAAAACCAATAATCAAAACAACCAAAACCTGGATTGATTTGATGAATTAGCCCTCCATGAACAAGAGAAGCCAAGTTCTTACAAAATATCTAAAGAGAAAACTTAAAGACTAAGGAAAGCTCAAAAGCTGTCTAAAATATCTGATGACTTCATTTGAATTTTGGCAGCCCCTTTGTGCTGATATAGACCTCCAAAATTACATGCACACCAAAATTTCCCTTAGGGCACACTTGTTCCCATGGGCCTTAGCTTTAATTGGGCTTTGGTTTGGGCTCATTTGGACTTGTCATGAGGAAGTTAGGCCCATTTAAGTGCCAATAGGTGTCTGGAACCATCAGCCAATTTCGACCGCAAATAAGACCATCTTCAATATAAAATATGGTGAAACGGTCTGCATCACAATTGAAGCTCTGTCTGTTAGATTTCCAATGGTACCCGTTTTAAGTCCATATGACATTCAAAGCTCAAGTTATGGCCAAACACTGAATATAGGTTAGGATCCTACGACAACATGTCTTCTCTAGATTCCAGGCTGCATACGACCTTCTGGACTTCCGAATTGGCTTTTGAGCCCTAAAAGAAACTTGTAGACAATTCTCTCAGCTTTCCTACAAGGTATGACTCGGAATTTTTAGACATTCAGAACTCAATATATGCACGAAACACAGAGACAGCATAAAATGCTCAGTATTGCTGGAAATTGCAATTAGGCACAAATGGATCCAAGGTCATCAAATGAGGTCCAAGTCCACTTAATTAAGCCCAAAAGAGGTTTAAAAGACTAAATATGAGGGGTAACTATTGTATAAAAAGTGTGTTCATCAAATTCCCCCACACTTAGCTTTTGCACGTCTCGGGCAAACTATAATTCCAAAAGTAAGAAAAGGAAGAACAAGGAAACAAAAACAAATTTAAAAACTAAAGGATCACCTCCGAATGATATTTAAGATATGCAGAAGTTCATACCACAAGTAAGATGAGCAATTAAAGATTCAAGGAAGTCACAGCATTTATGAAATAAAATTTCTTCTCATCCAAAATCAACAAACAAGGTAACTTCAATTGGAAAGCATAAGTCAAGAATGATAGATCCTCACAAGATATACTCTCAATCCCTCAAGTGTTTAGAAATTAGGTACTTCACTCAATCAAACTCATGAAGAGATGCACTACCATAAGCTTGCTTATCTTCTACTTCTCCACTACTCAAACAAATGCACACACAAATCAAGAGGACTTTATTTAAGGTTGTAATAAGGCCAATGTAAAGGTAAATGAATGAATCAAAATGGATATCACAAGGTAAAAACTCAAAGAGAATAAAAGAACATTGGAGAGGAACTCAAATGACAAGCATTAAATTCCAAGTGTGTAAAACATATTCTCCTTCCTTTGCACATATTCTTTCCTTTTTCTTTTCCTTTTCCTTTTTCACAATTCGGATTTTTTTTTTTCAGAACCAATTGGCTCTTTTTTTCTTTCTTTCTTTCTTTCACATAATACTTTGCACATTAGAATTCACAACCTCCACACTTGTACTATTAATTACCCACAAGCATAAGAGCTCCTCCAAGACAATGAACCAATGCTCTCCCATTCCCTAAGGTAAGGTAACAACATGGTATTTTTTGTACATAGGCATATAATGAGCTAAGATCAAAGATAGGCAAATAAGCTCAATGGGGGTAATCAAAAGGAAATAATACAAGTTTGGCTATTTGGCAAAGTAGCTAAATCAAGAAAGAATGCCTCAATCATGTTCATGTATGCAAATGAAAATGTAGCCTCAAAAAGAATCAAGCAAGTTCTAGAGTTAACAAATTCCATGAGTGAAATCACACAAGAAGGAAAAGAATGGCACATTTGCTAAATCCATTCATTAAAAGCTCAAAATCTCACAAGGCATGCATGTATCTATCAAACTTAATCACCAATCCGACATCTAAAACCAAGCATGTGAAATTAAGGATGGAAAACAAGTTATTCAATCATGCTATGAACCTTGAAATGTAATTACTTTAAACTTACAACTTCATAAAATCATTCCCTAAAACATCATTGGAAGGTAATTAAAACAGAAAAAATTTGACAATTAAACAGAAAACAGCAAAGAGACTAAAAACAGCAAAACAATATACTAAACAGAAACAACAAACATAACTAAAAGCAAAAAAACATAATGTAAACCTCCCCCACACTTAAATTTGACATTGTCCTCAATGTAAAAACTGCTAAAAGTAGCAACATATGACAATGAACATCAAGTAAATAAGGACAAGTAAAATAAAAGAGAGAGAAGGAACATCCTTATCAGGGAAGGTAGATGGCATCTTGCAAGTGGACACTTCCTTGCACTTCTGATCAAACAGAAACTCCACATCTTTCTGCAGAAGGCTGGACAACGAGATGACTAGCTTGCTGAAGTCTCTGATAAAGTGCCGGTAGAAACCTGCATGTCCAAGAAATGACCAAACTTCCCGCACGTATGTGGGGTAAGATAAAGCAATAATGACATCAAAAATAGAAAATTAAAAATAAAATGAACAAAAAACAGTAACAAAAACAAAACTAGAATTAAAAACAAGACTAGAAAACAGAAAATTCAAAGCAAAAACATAAAACAGAAACAGAAACAGACTAAACAAAAACAAAAAATAGAATATAATTACAGTAATATAATCAGAAAATGTACTCCTCTGAAGCTTAAGGTATCATTTTCTGATTATGTGCAGCAAACACGGCTAGATACCGGGGTCAAAGACCACTCTCATGAAGTCTTGGGTTGCCCCTGTAGAATCATCTGCTAAAGCTGCAGAAGCAGAACCGGAACCAGAATGAGGTTCAGATTCACCAGGATTGCCATCGCATAAAAATGTAGAAATTTCAGCACATATAGCATAGCTCGTATCACCAGCACAAACAGCATGTGAATGGCACTGGACATAATCCTCTATACCCACAAAGTCAGGGAATTCAGAACATAGCTCCTCATACACATCCACTAACTCTATAGGATCATCAACGACTACAGCCTCTGGGATAGAGTCATCTTGTTCTAAAAATGCTGCAATCTCAGAACAAGTAGGGCAAGCAGAATCATCACAATTGCAGCACATAGAATCAGGAGTGCTCAAGAAGGCTGATATCTCAGCACATACTGCACAAGGTACATCACCATCACAGTCAGGACAGGAGGGGCACCGAAGAGGGTCATCAACACCAACAAAATCTGGGAAGTCAGCACAGAGCTCATCATACCCATCCCCAACTAGATCATCAATCAAATCAATGTGAAAGACAGAGTGCTCATCCATGGAAGGCTGCATAGGCTCAAAAATATTGAACTGCACAATAGAGTCTCCAAACTCCATGGATAGAGTTCCTGCATGAACATCAATCTTGGTCCGTGCGGTCTTAAGGAATGGCCTGCCCAGAATGAGTGGAGCCTTGCTGGATTGTAACTGTCCCTCCGTCTCCATAATGTAGAAATCTGTTGGAAAGATCAGTTCATCAACTCTGACCAACACATATTCAATCAATCCAGCTGGATAAGCACTGCTCCTGTTGGCTAACTGTATCACAACTCCTATGGCATTCAAGGGTCCAAGCCCGAGGGAACTGAAAACAGACATAGGCATGACATTGATAGAAGCGCCTAGATCTAGCATGGCATGCTCGAACTTGGATTTACCTATAACACATGGAATTGTGAAAGTGCCTAGATCCTTGGATTTGTGGGGCATAGGCTGAATAAGGGCCGAAACGTTCTGACTCATGCTAATTCGCTCATTGCCCTTAAGGCGCCTCCTTTGTGTGCATAATTCCTTTAAAAATTTTGCATATTTAGGAATTTTCTTGATAGCATCCAGCAATGGAATGTTGATTTCCACTTTCCTGAAAGTCTCCAGAAGCTCTCTATCCTTCTCTGCCTCATCTATTTTCTTGGACGGAGTGGCTCTCTGTGGAAAGTGAAGAGGCGCAGAATATGGAGGCTTCTGCTGTGGCATCTCTAGAGTGGAACTACTAGTGCGCTGGCTGGAACTGCTAGGGTCAGCAACAGGTGGAACTGGCACACTAGGTGTACTCTGAACTGCAGGTGCAGGGTCTGGAATTGACTTGCCACTCCTAAGAGTGATTGCACTCACATTCTTTGCATTTGGATTAGGAATGGTCTGAGAAGGAAGTGTACCAGAACCTTGGGATTGCAATTGACTCACAGATGATGCCAATTGTCCAATCTGCATTTCTAGATTCTGCATGGTGGACTTCGCCCTCTGCTAGAACTGGATGTTGCTGGTGGCCATCTGCTTCACCAAATCTTCCAATGAAGGCTCAGGTTTGGATGTTGACGGGTTGGCTGCCTGCATAGGCTGCTGCTGGAATGGTGGCCTATTTTGTTGAAACTGGCTCTGCCTGGCTGATTGAAATTGGTTATATTGTTGCCAGGGTTGCCTATATTGCTGCTGTTGCTGT
Source organism: Cercis canadensis (assembly GCA_003255065.1). Lineage (NCBI taxonomy): Eukaryota > Viridiplantae > Streptophyta > Magnoliopsida > Fabales > Fabaceae > Cercis > Cercis canadensis. The sequence goes on along the minus strand of QAOA01008121.1, from coordinate 741,183 downwards.
GGCTGTTGTTGGGAGGACTGCTGTTGTGGTGCTACAGCATTGCCATATCTGAAATTTGGATGATCCCTCCAACTAGGGTTGTAAGTGTTGGAGTATGATGAGCTGCCAAGGCTCCTCAAATTAGTTAATGTTTAAGGTCGGTTACCTAAGCTATTTGCAGCAAAGGGCAGCCCTAAGTCGAACCTAAGGATTGTTCTATTTGGTGAATCATATTGAGAAGCATATAAACAGGGGGGTTGTGTTTGTTTATGTGATTAACAAAAATTAATTATAAGTGGTAGAGTTTTAGAGAAAAACAACCAATCCAAGTCTTAACTAATTCTGATTTTGATCCATCCTTGATTTCCAAGGATCCATTTAATTATTAATCATGTTCTTGGCCTTTAAAACATATCAAGAAGCCTCTCAATGTTCTATGGATGTCTACTGGTTAAGCAACCAGAATTCGGTTCAACAAGGGACTAAATGAATTAAGCAAACATTCAAGTCCAGTTTAACCTAAGTCCTGAATCCAGCCAAGGTAATTAATCCGTCCAAGCTTAGAACCATTAATAACCATACAATCCTCTTTTATCACATGCAAACAGAATATGAACACATGAATAATCCAAATCCGAATTAAGCAATTCAAACAGAATATTCAGAGGATTGAAAGAACTTGATTAACAACTAAAATGAATAACAACAACACATAATCTCAAAACCAATAATCAGAACAGCCAAAACCTGGATTGATATGATGAATTAGCCCTCCATGAACAAGAAGAGCTGAGTTCTTACAAAAATATCTAAGAGAAAACTTAGAGACTAAGGAAGGAGTAAAAGCTGTCTAAAAATATCTAATGACTTGATTCTCAATTTCGGCTGCCTCCTTCTTCTGATATAGACCTCCAAAATTACATGCACACCCAAATTGCCCTTAGGGCACACTTGTTCCCATGGGCCTTAGCTTCAATTGGGCTTTGGTTTGGGCCCATTTGGACTTGTCATGAGGAAGTTAGGCCCATTTGAGTGGCAAAAGGTGTCTAGAACCATCAGCCAACTTCCACTGCAAATAAGACCATCTTCAATATAAAATATGGTGAACCAGTCTTCATATTAATTGAAGCTATGTCTGTTAGCTTTCCAATGGTACCAGTTTCAGGTCCATATGACATACACAACTCAAGTTATGGCCCAAATACTGCATGTAGGTCAGGATCCTGCGACAGCATGTCTTCTCTGGCTTCCAGGCTGCATATGACCTTCTGGACGTCCGAATTAGCTTTGGAGCCCTGAAAGAAAGTTGTAGACAATTCTCTCAGATTTCCTACAAGGTATGACTCGGAATTTTTAGACATCCAGAACTCAAGATATGCATGAAACACAGAGACAGCATAAAATGCTCAGTAATGCTGGAAATTGCAATTAAGCACAAATGGATCCTAAGTCATGAAATGAGGTCTAAGTTTATGCAATTCAGCCTAAAAGAGGTTTAAAAGACTAAGTATGAGGGATAACTATTGTATAAAAAGTGTGTTCATCAGAGTACGGATCATATCTAGGCTGCTGCTGCGATTGGTATGGGGGTCGACTAGGAAAAACACCTGCTGCAGCTACAGAGGGATCCTGAAATCTAGAATCACCATCTTGAAGTGTGGGACATGCATCTGTAGGATGAGATAGACAAGCACAAATGTCACACAAGCTTGCAGGTTGAGGTGTGGATACTTGTCGCCCTACTGCCAATTGCCTGACCAAGGAGGTCAATTCATCAAGTCTGTGCTCCATTCTTTGTTGGTCAGCAAGTGATACACCAACTTCATTGACTCCCCTGGTGGAATGAATCATCCTGACACCAAACTGCTGGGAATTCTCTGCCATATTGGAAATTAAATCTCTGGCAGCAGCAGGTGTTTTATCCACTAATGCTCCTCCACTAGCAGAATCAATGTTACTTCTATCCGAAGGTGACAAGCCCTCATAGAAATATTGTATCAACAGCTGATCACTTATTTGGTGATGGAGGCAGCTTGAGCACAACTTGGTAAACCTCTCCCAATACTCATGCAATGTCTCCCCTGGCAATTGCCTTATGCCACATATGTCTTTGCGAATGGCAGCAGTTCTGGATGCAGGGAAGAATTTTGCCAGAAACAGCTTCTTCATGTCACTCCAATTTCTGACCGAACCTTGTGACAAGTAAAAGAGCCAATCTTTAGCTGCATCAGCAAGAGAGAAAGGGAATGCTCTCAACTTGATCTGCTCTTCAAAAATTCCTTGTGGCCTCATTGTGGAACAAACCACATGGAATTCCTTTACATGTTTATGAGGATCTTCACCTGCAAGACCATGAAACTTAGGCAGCAAGTGTATCAATCCAGATTTCAATTCAAAAGCAGTATCAATCTCTGGATATTGGATCCCTAAAGGTTGGTAACCAACATCAGGGGTAGCCAATTCCTTAAGAGTTCTGTCTCTAGCTTGCATGTTATTATTATTATTATTATTTCCAGCTCTATTACTATTATCAGCTCTATTACCTTCATCAACAGGATCAACAGCAGGAATAACAATAGGAGTTCTAGCTTCAGCCATGGTAGGATCTAAATTATCAACAGCCCTATGTGCTCTATTAAGTGTATGCAAGGTTCTCTCTATTTCAGGGTCTACTTCAAGCAATACAAAAGGAGAAGACCTAGTCATACACCATGCAAACAAGTGGCTAAATGCCTAAACACACCACAATGCACAAAAACATAGAAAAACACACAAAACTGACAGAATTTAGCTAAAACCAAAACACACCAAAAACACAAAACAAAGGTAAAAAGACACAAAAATAAGACTAGAAAAGGTATCTAAACATTTTTAAAAAATTTTCTACCACCATAGGACGAAAGGTGGATGAAAATAGAACTCAAAAATCAAATAAAAAATATTCAAAAAATGGAAAAGTGGTCAAAACAGTGGAATTTGGCTTAAAAAGGAAGACCAAACAGCCAAAGGCTGTAATTGTTGGTTGTTAGCCCCTTTTCCTTCAACTGACCAAGTTTCAGGTCAATCGGAGCACAAAATTTTGTTCGAAATAGTAGAACCGAAAATCACTAAATCAAGCCAAACCGAAGGGAAAACAAGGAAAAATGGAACCAAATTAACATGTTTCACACAAGGACAACCTAAAACATTGAGGGGAACCTCAAAGCAAGAAAAACAATGGCCACTGGCCTCAAACAGAATGGATACTTGGCCAAAAAGTTATGGAAAAAGTGGCCAAAACCCTAAAAAGAACAAAAACTCAAACACAAGCAGGGTGAATTAGGGGGAAGTTAAAAGTCAGTTTTACTACTAATAATATTGATTCAAAGATAGAACAATCCCCGGCAACGGCGCCAAAATTTGATGAGCTGCCGAGGCTCCTCAAATTAGTAAAAGTTTAAGGTCGGTTACCTAAGCTACTTGTAGCATAAGGCAGCCCTAAGTCGAACCAAAGGATTGTTCTATTTAGTGAATCATATTAAGAAGCATATAAACATGGGGGTTTTGTTTGTTCAACTGTTTAATAGAAATTAATTGTAAGTGGTAACCCTAAAGGAAAACAACCAAACCAAGCCTTAGCTGATTCTGATTTTGATCCATCCTTGATTTCTAATGATCCATTCAATTATTAACCATGTTCTTGGCCTTTAAAACATATTAACAAGCCTCTCAATGTTCTATGGATGTCCACTGGTTCAGCAACCAGAATTCGGATTCAACTAAGACTAAATGAATTAAGCAAACATTCAAGTTCAGTTTTACCTAAATCCATGATCCAGCCAAGGTAATTAATCCATCCAAAATCTCAGAAACATTAATTAACCTTTTAAGTTTCCCTTTAATCACATGCAATTAAGCAATCACACATGAAGATCCAAATTCGAATTTAACAATTCAAACAGAATAGTCCAGAGGAAGCAAGAAGTAGATTAATCATTGAATGAATAACAACAACACATAATCTCAAAACCAATAATCAGAACAGCCAAAACCTGGATTGATTTGATGAATTACCCTCCATGAACAAGAGAAGCCAAGTTCTTACAAAATATCTAAAGAGAAAACTTAAAGACTAAGGAAAGCTCAAAAGCTGTCTAAAATATCTAATGACTTCATTTGAATTTCGGCTGCCCCTTTGTGCTGATATAGACCTCCAAAATTACATGCACACCCAAATTACCCTTAGGGCACACTTGTTCCCATGGGCCTTAGCTTTAATTGGGTTTTGGTTTGGGCTCATTTAGACTTGTCATGAGGAAGTTAAGCCCATTTAAGTGCCAATAAGTGTCTGGAACCATCAGCCAACTTCGACCGCAAATAAGACCATCTTCAACATAAGATATGGTGACACGGTCTTCATAACAATTGAAGCTCTGTCTGTCAGCTTTCCAATGGTACCAACTTCGAGTCCATATGACATTCACAACTCAAGTTATAGCCCAAACACTCCATGTAGGTCAGGATCCTGCGACAGCATGTCTTCTCTAGTTTCTAGGCTGCATACAACCTTCTAGACTTCCGAATTGGCTTTTGAGCCCTGAAAGAAAGTTGTAGAAATTTCTCTCAGCTTTCCTACAAGGTATGACTCGGAATTTGTAGACATTCAGAACTCAATATATGCACGAAACATAGACACAGCATAAAATGCTCAGTATTGCTGGAAATTGCAATTAGGCACAAATGGATCCAAGGTCATCAAATCAGGTCCAAGTCAACTTAATTAAGCCCAAAAGAGGTTTAAAAGACTAAATATGAGGGGTAACTATTGTATAAAAAGTGTGTTCATCACTGTCTTGCGTGTCACTCTACTTGCTTGTAGAATGGTTTCTTGCGCGTGACTCTATCTCCCCTGAGAATTGCTTTCTTGCCACGTCAATCAATCAACCCTGAGAATTGCTTTCTTGCATGCCAATCCATCTCCCCCGAGGACTACTTTCTAGTGCGTCGCTCCAATAACTGGTGGTTTGCTTTCTTACGTAGCACTCCAACGGCCCCGAAGACAGCTCCCGTGCTCGTCACTCCTCCGCCCCGTGGGACTGTTTTTCATCTACGTCATTCTTCTCACCGGTGGATTCCTTTCTTGCGAGTCAAGTCGAGTACTCGTTCTATCCTGAGGACTGCTTTCTTGCGTGTCACACAATCTCCTCCTAGCACTGCTTTCTGGCTCATCACTCCATCTTGCCGGTTGGTTGCTTTCTTGCGCGTTAAGCCACTCGCTTGTAAATTGGTTTCTTGCGCGTCAATCCTTCTCACCCAAGGACTGCTTTCTTGTATATGACACTCCGCTTGTCGGTTTCTTGCACGTCACTCCATCTCCCCCAGGAATTGCTTTCTTGTGCGACACCGACGGACTAATTTCTTTTGGGTGACGTGTCGCTCGAGGACTTCTTTCTTGCGCCTCACTCTACTCGTTCGATAACCGGTTTTCTTGTGCGTCACTCTATGTCCCCCCATGAGAATTGCTCTCTCTTGAGTGTCAATCTTTACTTCCCCGAGGATTGCTTTCCTGTGCATCACGCCACTCGCTTTTAGAATATTTTCTTGCACGCCACTCCATCTCCCCCGAGGAGTTCGTTCTTGTGTGACACACTCTGTTCACTGGTGGATTACTTTCTTGCTTGCACGTCACTCCATCTCCCCCAAGGACTGCTGTCTTGCATGTCACTCTACTTGCTTGTAGAATGGTTTCTTGTGCGTGACTCTATCTCCCCTGAGAATTGCTTTCTTGCCACGTCAATCCATCGCCCCCAAGAATTGCTTTCTTGCATGCCAATCCATCTCCCCCGAGGACTACTTTCTAGTGCGTCGCTCCAATAACTGGTGGTTTGCTTTCTTACGTAGCACTCCAACGGCCCCGAAGACTGCTCCCGTGCTCGTCACTCCTCCGCCCCGTGGGATTGTTTTTCATCTACGTCATTCTTCTCACCGGTGGATTCCTTTCTTGCGAGTCAAGTCGAGTACTCGTTCTATCCCGAGGACTGCTTTCTTGCGTGTCACACAATCTCCTCCTAGCACTGCTTTCTGGCTCATCACTCCATCTCTCTGGTTGGTTGCTTTCCTGCGCGTCAAGCGACTCGCTGGTAGATTGGTTTCTTGCGCGTCACTCCATCTCGCCCAACCCGACTGCTTTCTTGTGTCTGACACTCCGCTTGTCGGTTTCTTGCACGTCACTCCACCTCCCCCAGGAATTGCTTTCTTGTGCGACACCGACGGACTAGTTTCTTTTGGGTGACGTGTCGCCCGAGGACTGCTTTCTTGCGCCTCACTCTGCTCGTTTGTTGACCGGTTTTCTTGTGCGTCACTCTATCTCCCCCCCGTGAGAATTGCTCTCTCTTGGGCGTCAATCTTTACTTCCCCGAGGATTGCTTTCTTGCGCATCACGCCACTCGCTCTTAGATTGTTTTCTTGCGCGTCACTCCATCTCCCCCGAGGAGTTCGTTCTTGTATGACACACTCTGTTCACTGGTGGATTACTTTCTTGCTTGCACGTCACTCCATCTCCCCCAAGGACTGCTGTCTTGCGTGTCACTCTACTCGCTTGTAGAATGGTTTCTTGCGCGTGACTCTATCTCCTCTGAGAATTGCTTTCTTGCCACGTCAATCCATCGCCCCCGAGAATTGCTTTCTTGCATGTCAATCCATCTCCCCCGAGGATTACTTTCTAGTGCATCGCTCCAATAACTGGTGGTTTGCTTTCTTACGCAGCACTCCAACGGCCCCGAAGACTGCTCCCGTGCTCGTCACTCCTCCGCCCCATGGGATTGTTTTTCATCTACGTCATTCTTCTCACTGGTGGATTCCTTTCTTGCGAGTCAAGTCGAGTACTCGTTCTATCTCGAGGACTGCTTTCTTGCGTGTCACACAATCTCCTCCTAGCACTGCTTTCTGGCTCATCACTCCATCTTGCCGGTTGGTTGCTTTCTTGCGCGTCAACCCACTTACTTGTAGATTGGTTTCTTGCGCGTCACTCCTTCTCGCCCAAGGACTGCTTTCTTGTATATGACACCCCGCTTGTCGGTTTCTTACACGACAGTCCATCTCCCCCAGGAATTGCTTTCTTGTGCGACACCGACGGACTAATTTCTTTTGGGTGACGTGTCGCTCGAGGACTGCTTTCTTGCGCCTCACTCTACTCGTTCGATAACCGGTTTTCATCTACGTCATTCTTCTCACCGGTGGATTCCTTTCTTGCGAGTCAAGTCGAGTACTCGTTCTATCCCGAGGACTGCTTTCTTGCGTGTCACACAATCTCCTCCTAGCACTGCTTTCTGGCTCATCACTCCATCTTGGCGGTTGGTTGCTTTCTTGCGCGTCAAGCCACTCGCTTGTAGATTGGTTTCTTGCGCGTCACTCTCCATCTCGCCCAAGGACTGCTTTCTTGTGTATGACACTCCGCTTGTCGGTTTCTTGCACGTCACTCCATCTCCCCCAGGAATTGCTTTCTTGTGCGACACCGACAAACTAGTTTCTTTTGTGTGATGTGTCGCTCGAGGACTGCTTTCTTGCGCCTCACTCTACTCGTTAGTTGACCGGTTTTCTTGTGCGTCACTCTATCTCCCCCCATGAGAATTGCTCTCTCTTGAGCGTCAATCTATACTTTTCCAAGGATTGCTTTCCTGCGCATCACGCCACTCGCTTTTAGATTGTTTTCTTGCACCTCACTCCATCTCCCCCGAGGAGTTTGTTCTTGTATGATGATGAGCTGCCGAGGCTCCTCAAATTAGTTAAAGTTTAAGGTCGGTTACCTAAGCTACTTGTAGCATAAGGTAGCCCTAAGTCGAACCAAAGGATTGTTCTATTTAGTGAATCATATTAAGAAGCATATAAACAGGGGGGTTTTGTTTGGTTTAAGTGTTTAACAGAAATTAATTGTAAGTGGTAACCTAAAGGAAAACAACCAATCCAAGCCTTAACTGATTCTGATTTTAGTCCATCCTTGATTTCTAATGATCCATTCAATTATTAACCATGTTCTTGGCCTTCAGAAAACATCAAGAAGCCTCTCAATCTTCTATGGATGTCCACTGGTTAAGCAACCAGAATTCGGATTCAACTAAGACTAAATGAATTAAGCAAACATTCAAGTCCAGTTTTACTTAAGTCCATGATCCAGCCAAGGTAATTAATCCATCCAAAAGCTCAGAAACATTAATTAAACATACAATCCTCTTTAATCACATGCAATTAAGCAATCACACATGAAGATCCAACTTCGAATTTAACAATTCAAATAGAATAGTCCAGAGGAAGCAAGAACTAGATTAATCATTGAATGAATAACAACAACACATAATCTCAAAACCAATAATCAGAACAGCCAAAACCTGGATTGATTTGATGAATTAGCCCTCCATGAACAAGAGAAGCCAAGTTCTTACAAAATATCTAAAGAGAAAACTTAAAGACTAAGGAAAGCTCAAAAGCTGTCTAAAATATCTAATGACTAATTCTGATTTTCGGCTGCCTCCTCTTGAACATATAGACCTCCAAAATTACATGCACACCCAAATTGCCCTTAGGGCACACTTGTTCCCATGGGCCTTAGCTTTAATTGGGCTTTGGTTTGGGCTCATTTGGACTTGTCATGAGGAAGTTAGGCCTATTTAAGTGCCAATAGGTTTCTGGAACCATCACCCAACTTCGACAGCAAATAAGACCATCTAAAATATAAAATCTGGCGAACCGGTCTGCATTAAAATTGAAGCTCTGTCTGTTAGCGTTCCAATGGGATCAGTTGCAAGTTCATATGATATTCACAGCTCAAGTTATGCCCCAAACACTGCATGTAGGTCAGGATCCTACAACAGCATGTCTTCTCTGGCTTCCAGGCTGCATATGACCTTCTGGACTTCCGAATTGGCTTTGGAGCCCTGAATGAAAGTTGTAGATAATTCGCTCAGCTTTCCTACAAAATAAGACTCGGAATTTTTAGACATTCAGAACGCAAGATACGCACAAAACACAGAGACAGCATAAAATGCTCAGAATTGCTGAAAATTGCAATTAGGCACAAATCGATCCAAAGTCATCAAATGAGGTCCAAGTCTACTCAATTCAGCCCAAAAGAGGTTTAAAAGACTAAATATGAGGGATAACTATTGTATAAAAAGTGTGTTCATCAAATTCCCCCACACTTAGCTTTTGCACGTCTCGGGCAAACTAGAATTTCAAAACTAAGAAAAGAAAGAACAAGGAAACAAAAGCAAAATTTAAAAACTAAAGGATCACCTCCCAATGATATTTAAGATATGCAGAAGTTCATACCACAAGTAAGATGAGCAATTAACAATTCAAGGAAGTCACAGCATTCATGAAATAAAGTTTCTTCTCATCCAAAATCAACAAACAAGGTAACTTCAATTGGAAAGCATAAGTCAAGAATGATAGATCCTCACAAGATATACTCTCAATCCTTCAAGTGTTTAGAAATTAGGTACTTCACTCAATCAAACTCATGAAGAGATGCACTACCATAACCTTGCTTATCTTCTACTTCTCCACTACTCAAACAAATGCACACACAAATCAAGAGGACTTTATTTAAGGTTGTAATAAGGCCAAGGGTAAAGGTAAAGGAATGAATCAAAATGGATATCAACAAGGTAAAACTCAAAGAGAATAAAAGAACATTGGAGAGGAACTCAAATGACAAGCATTAAATTCCAAGTGTGTAAAGCATATTCTCCATATGTGCACATATTCATTTTCCTTTTCTTTTCCTTTTTCACAATTCTGATTTTTTTTTTTTCAGAACCAATTGGTTCTTTTTTTCTTTCTTTCTTTCTTTCACATAATACTTTGCACATTAGGATTCACAACCTCCACACTTGTACTATTAATTACCCACAAGCATAAGAGCTCCTCCAAGACAATGAACCAATGCTCTCCCATTCCCTAAGGTAAGGTAACAACATGGTATTTTGTACATAGGCATATAATGAGCTAATATCAAAGATAGGCAAATAGGCTCAATAGGGGTAATCAAAGGGAAATAATACAAGGTTGGCTATTTGGCAAAGTGGCTAACTCAAGAAAGAATGCCTCAATCATGTTCATGTATGCAAATGAAAATGTAGCCT
>QAOA01008121.1:665831-731034 GCA_003255065.1 Cercis canadensis | reverse complement strand
TTTCTTTCTTTCACATAATACTTTGCACATTAGAATTCACAACCTCCACACTTGTACTATTAATTACCCACAAGCATAAGAGCTCCTCCAAGACAATGAACCAATGCTCTCCCATTCCCTAAGGTAAGGTAACAACATGGTATTTTTGTACATAGACATATAATGAGCTAAGATCAAAGATAGGCAAATAGGCTCAATGGGGGTAATCAAAGGGAAATAATACAAGGTTGGCTATTTGGCAAAGTAGCTAAATCAAGAAAGAATGACTCAATCATGTTCATGTATGCAAATGAAAATGTAGCCTCAAAAAAATTAAGCAAGTTCTAGAGTGAACAAATTCCATGAGTGAAAATCACACAAGAAGGAAAAGAATGGCACATTTGCTAAATCCATTCATTAAAAGCTCAAAATCTCACAAGGCATGCATGTATCTATCAAACTTAATCACCAATCCGACATCTAAAACCAAGCATGTGAAATTAAGGATGGAAAACAAGTTAATTAATCATGCTATGAACCTTGAAATGTAATTACTTTAAACTTACAACTTCATAAAATCATTCCCTAAAACATCATTGGAAAGTAATTAAAACAGAAAAAATTTGACAATTAAACAGAAAACAGCAAAGAGACTAAAAACAGCAAAACAATATACTAAACAGAAACAACAAACATAACTAAAAGCAGAAAAACATAATGTAAACCTCCCCCACACTTAAATTTGACATTGTCCTCAATGTAAAAACTGCTAAAAGTAGCAACATATGACAATGAACATCAAGCAAATAAGGACAAGTAAAATAAAAGAGAGAGAAGAAACATCCTTATCAGGGAAGGTAGATGGCATCTTGCAAGTGGACCTCCTCCACGATGTCCTCTTTAGCTCCCTCACAGAATGGCTTGCGGCGGTTGAAACCTGCATGTCCAAGAAATGACCAAACTTCCCGCACGCATGTGGGGTAAGATAAAGCAAACGTCAAGAACAAAAAATTGAAAATAAAATGAACAACAGAAAACAATAACAAAAACAAAAATAGAATTAAAAACAAGACTAGAAAACAGAAAATTCAAAGCAAAAACAGAATATAATTACAATAATATAATCAGAAAATGTACTCCCCTGAAGCTCAAGGTATTATTTCCCAATTATGTGCAGCAAACATGGCTAGATACCGGGGTCAAAGACCATTCTCACGAAGTCTTGGGTTGCCCCTGTAGAGTCATCTTCTAAAGCCGCAGAATCAGAACCAGAACCAGATTCACCAGGATTGCCATCGCTTAAAAATGTCGAAATTTCTGCACAGATAGCACAGCTCATATCACCATCACAAACAACATGTGAATGGCGCTGGACGTAATCCTCTATATCCACAAAGTCAGGGAATTCAGAATATAGCTCCTCATACACATCCACTAACTCTGCAGGATCATTAATGACCACAACCTCTGTGATAGAGTCATCTTCTTCTAAAAATGCTGCAATCTCAGAACAAGCAGGGCAAGCAGAATCACCACAACTGCAGCACATAGAATCAGGATTGCTCAAGAAGGCAGATATCTCAGCACATACAGCACACGGTACATCACCATGACAATCAGGACAGGAGTTGCACTGAACAGAGTCATCAACACCAACCAAATCTGGGAAGTCAGCACAGAGCTCATCATACCCATCCCCAACTAGATCATCAATCAAATCAATGTGAAAGACAGAGTGCTCATCCATGGCATGCTGCATAGGCTCATCCATGGCATGTGGGGGAATTTTTTCAGAACCTTGGGCCTGCAATTGACTCGTTGAGGATGCCAATTGTCCAATCTGGATATCTAAATTTTGTATGGCGGCCTTTGTCCTCTGTTGGAACTGCATGGTATGAGTGGCCAATTGCTTCACCAAGTCCTCAATTGAAGGCTCAGGTTCTGTGTATGTTGAACTTGGTTGTTGCATAGGCTGCTCGAATGGTTGCCAATATTGTTGTGGAGGCGCTGCATTGCCATATGTCAGATTGGTATGATCTCTCCACTCATAGTCATAGATGTTGAAGGATGGATCATATGTAGGCTGTTGGGGTTGGTATGATAATTTTCCAGAAAAGACATCGGTTGCAGCTACAAAGGGATCTTGAAATCCATAAACATCATCCTGAATTGTAGGGCATGCATTGGTGGCATGAGAGGTGCAAGCACATATGCCACAAAATTGGATTTGTTGCATGGCTGGTTTAGGTGCTTGTTGTCCCACTGCCAATTGTCTCACCAAAGATGTCAATTCATCAAGTCTATGGTCCATCATCTGTTGGTCAGAAAGTGATACAACAACCTCTTTGACTCTTTTAGTAGTAGGGGAACCTAGTATGCACCATGAACAAAAAAAAGTGACAGAACAACAAAACACACAACAAAACACAAAATCACACAAAAAGTGACAGAATTGAACTAAAAGATAAACACACAAAATTCACAAAACAAAGACAAAAATACAACAAAATAAATCTAATTAAGGTATCTAAACTTTTTTAAAAATTATGAGGCCACCAAAACTTGAAAACTAGATGAAAATGGAAGTCGAAAATCAAATAAAAAATCTTAAAAAATTGAAAAATTGGTCTAAACGATGGAATTTGGCCAAAATAGGGTGGGCCTCACTATACTTTAGTGAGTTTTTCTTGTCAGGACGTTTTCCTTTAACTGACCAATTCTCAGATCATTCTGGGCTAAAAAATTCGTACTAAATTTTCTAAAAAATTTGCCTAAAATCACCCGTTTTCACCAAAAACTACCAAGACAAAACAACAAATGGGGGTTTATGAAGGGTTAGCAGTAAAGTACACTCCTAATAAGATTGATCAAAACTAGAATAATCCCCGGGAACAGCGCCAAAATTTGATGAGCTGCCGAGGCTCCTCAAATTAGTTAAAGTTTAAGGTCGGTTACCTAAGCTACTTGTAGCATAAGGCAGCCCTAAGTCGAACCAAAGGATTGTTCTATTTAGTGAATCATTTTAAGAAGCATATAAACAGGGGGGTTTTGTTTGGTTTAAGTGTTTAACAGAAATTAATTGTAAGTGGTAACCTAAAGGAAAACAACCAATCCAAGCCTTAACTGATTCTGATTTTAGTCCATCATTGATTTCTAATGATCCATTCAATTATTAACCATCTTCTTGGCCTTTAGAAAACATCAAGAAGCCTCTCAATCTTCTATGGATGTCCACTGGTTAAGCAACCAGAATTCGGATTCAACTAAGACTAAATGAATTAAGCAAACATTCAAGTCCAGTTTTACCTAAGTCCTTGATCCAGCCAAGGTAATTAATCCATCCAAAAGCTCAGAAACATTAATTAACCATACAATCCTCTTTAATAACATGCAATTAAGCAATCACACATGAAGATCCAACTTCGAATTTAACAATTCAAATAGAATAGTCCAGAGGAAGCAAGAACTAGATTAATCATTAAATGAATAACAACAACACATAATCTCAAAACCAATAATCAGAACAGCCAAAACCTAGATTGATTTGATGAATTAGCCCTCCATGAACAAGAGAAGCCAAGTTCTTACAAAATATCTAAAGAGAAAACTTAAAGACTAAGGAAAGCTCAAAAACTGTCTAAAATATCTAATGACTGTTTCTGATTTTCGGCTGCCTCCTCTTGAACATATGGACCTCCAAAATTACATGCACACCCAAATTTCCCTTAGGGCACACTTGTTCCCATGGGCCTTAGCTTTAATTGGGCTTTGGTTTGGGCTCATTTGGAATTGTCATGAGGAAGTTAGGCCCATTTAAGTGCCAATAGGTTTCTGGAACCATCAGCCAACTTCGACAGCAAGTAAGACCATTTAAATATAAAATCTGGTGAACCGGTCTTCATAAAAATTGAATCTCTGTCTGTTAGCGTTCCAATGGGACTAGTTTCAAGTCCATATAACATTCACAGCTCAAGTTATCGCCCAAACACTGCATGTAGGTCAGGATCCTGCGACAGCATGTCTTCTCTGGTTTCCAGGCTGCATATGACCTTCTGGACTTCTGAATTGGCTTTGGAGCCCTGAATGAAAGTTGTAGATAATTCACTCAGCTTTCCTACAAGGTAAGACTCGAAATTTTTAGACACACACAACTAAAGATATGCACGAAACACAGAGACAGCATAAAATGCTCAGTATTGCTGAAAATTGCAATTAGGCACAAATGGATCCAAAGTCATCAAATGAGGTCCAAGTCTACTCAATTCATCCCAAAAGAGGTTTAAAAGACTAAATTTGAGGGATAACTATTGTATAAAAGGTGTGTTCATCATATGACACACTCTGTTCACTGGTGGATTACTTTCTTGCTTGCGCGTCACTCCATCTCCCCCAAGGACTGCTGTCTTGCGTGTCACTCTACTCGCTTGTAAAATGGTTTCTTGCGCGTGACTCTATCTCCCCTGAGAATTGCTTTCTTGCCACGTCAATCCATCGCCCCCGAGAATTGCTTTCTTGCATGCCAATCCATCTCCCCTGAGGACTGCTTTCTAGTGCGTCGCTCCAATAACTGGTGGTTTGCTTTCTTACGCAGCACTCCAACGGCCCCGAAGACTGCTCCTGTGCTCGTCACTCCTCCGCCTCGTGGGATTACTTTTCATCTATGTCATTGTTCTCACCGGTGGATTCCTTTCTTGTGAGTCAAGTCGAGTACTCGTTCTATCCCGTGGACTGCTTTTTGGCGTGTCACACAATCTCCTCCTAGCACTGCTTTCTGGCTCATCACTCCATCTTGCCGGTTGGTTGCTTTCTTGCGCGTCAAGCCACTCGGTTGTAGATTGGTTTCTTGCGCGTCACTCTCCATCTTGCCCAAGGACCGCTTTCTTGTGTATGACACTCCGCTTGTCGGTTTCTTGCACATCACTCCATCTCCCCCAGGAATTGCTTTCTAGTGCGACACCGACGGACTAGTTTTTTTTGGGTGACGTGTCGCTTGAGGACTGCTTTCTTGCGCCTCACTCTACTCGTTCGTGGACCGATTTTCTTGTGCGTCACTCTATCTCCCCCCATGAGAATTGCTCTCTCTTGAGCGTCAATCTTTACTTCCCTGAGGATTGCTTTCCTGTGCATCACGCCACTCACTTTTAGATTGTTTTCTTGCGCGCCACTCCATCTACCCTGAGGAGTTCGTTCTTGTATGACACACTCTGTTCATTTGTGGATTACTTTCTTGCTTGCGCGTCACTCCATCTCCCCCAAGGACTGCTTTCTTGCGTATCACTTTACTCTCTAGTAGAATGGTTTCTTGCGCGTGACTCTATCTCCCCTTAGAATTGCTTTCTTGCCACCTCAATCCATCGCCCCCGAGAATTGCTTTCTTGCATGCCAATCCATCTACCCCGAGGGCTGCTTTCTAGTGTGTCGCTCCAATAACTGGTGGTTTGCTTTCCTACGCAGCACTCCAACGGCCCCGAAGACTGCTCCCGTGCTCATCATTCCTCCGCCCCGTGGGATTGTTTTTCATCTACGTCATTCTTCTCACCGGTGGATTCCTTTGTTGTGAGTCAAGTCGAGTACTCGTTCTATCCCGAGGACTACTTTCTTGCGTGTCACACAATTTCCTCTTAGCACTGCTATCTGGCTCATAACTCCATCTTGCCGGTTGGTTGCTTTCTTGCGCTTCAAGACACTCGCTTATAGATTGGTTTCTTGCGCGTCACTTTCCATCTCGCCCAAGGTCTGCTTTCTTGTGTATGACACTCCGCTTGTCAGTTTCTTGCACGTCACTCCATCTCCCCAAGGAATTGCTTTCTTGTGCGACACCGACGGACTAGTTTCTTTTGGGTGACGTGCCGCTCGAGGACTGCTTTCTTGCGCCTCTCTCTACTCGTTCGTTGACCGGTTTTCTTGTGCGTCACTCTATCTCCCCCAGTGAGAATTGCTCTCTCTTGAGCGTCAATCTTTACTTCCCCGAGGATTGCTTTCCTGCGCATCACGCCACTCGCTTTTAGATTGTTTTCTTGCGCGCCACTCCATCTCCCCCGAGGAGTTCGTTCTTGTATGACACACTCTGTTCACTGGTGGATTACTTTCTTGCTTGCGCGCCACTCCATCTCCCCCAAGGACTGCTATCTTGCGTGTCACTCTACTCGCTTGTAGAATGGTTTCTTGCGCGTGACTCTATCTCCCATGAGAATTGCTTTCTTGCCACGTCAATCCATCGCCCCCGAGAATTGCTTTCTTGCATGCCAATCCATCTCCCCCGAGGACTGCTTTCTAGTGCGTCGCTCCAATAACTGGTGGTTTGCTTTCTTACGCAGCACTCCAACGGCCCCGAAGACTGCTCCCGTGCTCGTCACTCCTCCGTCCCGTGGGATTGTTTTTCATCTACGTCATTCTTCTCACCGGTGGATTCCTTTCTTGGGAGACAAGTCGAGTACTCGTTCTATCCTGAGGACTGCTTTCTTGCGTGTCAAACAATCTCCTCCTAGCACAGCTTTTCGGCTCATCACTCCATCTTGCCGGTTGGTGGCTTTCTTGCGCATCAAGCCACTCGCTTGTAGATTGGTTTCTTGTGCGTCACTCCATCTCGCTGATGAGCTGCCGAGGCTCCTCAAATTAGTTAAAGTTTAAGGTCGGTTACCTAAGCTACTTGTAGCATAAGGCAGCCCTAAGTCGAACCTAAGGATTATTCTATTTAGTGAATCAATTTTAAGAACATATCAACTGGGGGGGTTTTGTTTGTTCAAGTGTTTAACAGAAATTAATTGAAAGTGGTAAGCTTTAGGGAAAACAACAAATCCAAGTCTTAACTGATTCTGATTTTAATCCATCCTTGATTTCCAAGGATCCATTTAATTATTAATCATGTTCTTGGCCTTTAAAACATATCAAGAAGCCTCTCAATGTTCTATGGATGTCCACTAGTTAAGTAACCAGAATTCGGTTCAACAGGAGACTAAATGAATTAAGCAAACATTCAAGTCCAGTTTAACCTAAGTCCATAATCCAACCAAGGTAATTAATCCGTCCAAGCTTAGAACCATTAATTAACCATACAATCCTCTTTTATCACATGCAAACAGAATATGAAAATCCAAATCCGAATTAAGCAATTCAAACAGAATATTTCAAAGGATTGAAAGAACTTGATTAACAACTAAATGATTAACAACAACACATAATCTTAAAACCAATAATCAGAACAGCCAAAACCTGGATTGATTTAATGAATTAGCCCTCCATGAACAAGAGAAGCCAAGTTCTTACAAAATATCTAGAGAGAAAACTTAAAGACTAACGAAACTTTAAAAGCTATCTAAAATATCTAATGTCTTGATTCTCATTTTCGGCTGCCTCCTTTTGCAGATATAGACCTCCAAAATTACATGCACACCCAAATTGCCCTTAGGTCACAATTGTTCCCATGGGCCTTAGCTTTAATTGGGTTTTGGTTTGGGCTCATTTGGACTTGTCATGAGGAAGTTAGGCCCATTTAAGTGCCAATAGGTGTCTGGAACCATCAGTCAACTTCAATAGAAAATACGACCATCTAAAATATAAAATCTGGTGAACTGGTCTTCATAACAATTGAAGCGCTGTCAGTTAGATTTCTAATGGGACCAGTTTCAAGTCCATATGACATTTGAAGCTCAAGTTATGTCCCAAACACTGCATGTAGGTCAGGATCCTGCGACAGCATGTCTTCTCTGGTTTCCAGGCTGCATATGACCTTCTGGACTTTCGAATTAGTTTTGGAGCCCTGAATGAAAGTTGTAGATAATTCTCTCAGCTTTCCTAAAAGGTAAGACTCGAAATTTTTAGACATTCAGAACTCAAGATATGTACGAAACACAGAGACAGCATAAAATGCTCAGTATTGCTGAAAATTGCAATTAGGCACAAATGGATCCAAAGTCATCAAATGAGGTCCAAGTCTACTCAATTCAGCCTAAAAGAGGTTTAAAAGACTAAATATGAGGGATAACTATTGTATAAAAAGTGTGTTCATCAAATTCCCCCACACTTAGCTTTTGCACGTCTCGGGCAAACTAGAATTCCAAAACTAAGAAAAGAAAGAACAAGGAAACAAAAACAAATTTAAAAACTAAAGGATTACCTCCCAATGATATTTAAGATATGCAGAAGTTCATACCACAAGTAAGATGAGCAATTAAAAATTCAAGGAAGTCACAGCATTCTTGAAATAAGATTTCTTCACATCCAAAATCAACAATTAAGGTAACTTCAATTGAAAAACATGAGTCAAGAATGATAGATCCTCACAAGATACACTCTCAATCCCTCAATTGTTTAGAAAGTAGGTACATCACTCAATCAAACTCATGAAGAGATGCACTACCATAAGCTTGCTTATCTTCTACTTCTCCACTACTCAAACAAATGTACACACAAATCAAGAGGACTTTACTTAAGGTTGTAATAAGGCCAAGGTAAAGGTAAAGGAATGAAGCAAAATGGATATCACAAGGTAAAAACTCAAAGAGAATAAAAGAACATTGGAGAGGAACTCAAATGACAAGCATTAAATTCCAAGTGTGTAAAGCATATTCTCCTTCCTTTGCTCATATTCTTTCCTTTTCTTTTTCTTTTCCTTTTTCACAATTCAGATTTTTTTTTTTATGAACCAATTGGCTCTCTTTTTCTTTCTTTCTTTCTTTCACATAATACTTTGTACATTGGAATTCACAACCTCCACACTTGTACTATTAATTACCCACAAGCATAAGAGCTCCTCCAAGACAATGAACCATTGCTCTCCCATTCCCTAAGGTAAGGTAACAACATGGTATTTTTGTACATAGGCATATAATGAGCTAAGATCAAAGATAGGCAAATAGGCTCAATGGGGGTAATCAAAGGGAAATAATACAAGGTTGGCTATTTGGCAAAGTGGCTAAATCAAGAAAGAATGCCTCAATCATGTTCATGTATGCAAATGAAAATGTAGCCTCAAAAAGAATCAAGCAAGTTCTAGAGTTAACAAATTCCATGAGTGAAATCACACAAGAAGGAAAAAGAATGGCACAAATGCCAAATCCATTCATCAAAAGGCTCAAAACTCACAAGGCATGTATCTATCAAACTTAATCATCAATCCAACATCTAAAACCAAGCATGTGAAATTAAGGATGGAAAACAAGTTATTCAATCATGCTATGAACCTTGAAATGTAATTACTTTAAACTTACAACTTTACAAATTCTACAACATCATTGGAGGGTAATTAAAACAGAAAAATGACAACAAAAATAGAAAAAAAACAGCAAGAACAACAAACAGAAAAATTAAAACAGAAACAGCAAGTTAACAGAAATAGTCAACTAATCAGAGAACTAATCAACTAAACAACAATCTCTATGTAAAAATTAACCTAATCAACTAAACTAATCAACTAATCAACTAAACAGAAAACAATAAAGGAACTAAACTATACAGAAATCCCTCCCCCACACTTAAATTTTACATTGTCCTTAATGTAAAAACTTCAAAAAGTAGCAACAGATGACAATTAATAGCAAGCAGTCACATAAGGACAAGTAAAATAAAAGAGAGAGAAGAAACATCCTTATCAGGGGAGGTAGATGGCCTCTTGCAAGTGGACCTCCTCCATGATGTCCTCCTGAGCGTCGTCATAAAATGGCTTGAGGCGATGCCCATTCACCTTGAAATCCTTGCTGGTGGACTCACTCGCTATCTCCACTGCACCATAAGGGAAAACCTTGGTGACAACAAACGGACCAAGCCACCGAGAACGGAGCTTGCCAGGCATGAGCTTTAAGCGAGAGTTATACAAGAGAACTTTCTGGCCAGGAGAGAACTCCTTCCTCAGCACCATGTTATCGTGAAACCGCTTGGTCTTTTCCTTGTAAAGGCGGGAGCTCTCATAAGCATCCAAACGAAGCTCCTCAAGCTCTTGGAGGTGAAGCTTTCTCTGGGACCCGGCTTGGCTCAAATCAAGGTTGCACTGCTTGACCGCCCAATAGGCCTTGTGCTCAAGCTCCATTGGAAGGTGGCATGCTTTGCCAAAAACTATTCGGTAGGCAGACAACCCAATAGGTGTCTTGAACGCAGTTCGGTAGGCCTACAAAGCATCCTCAAGTCGCAAACTCCAGTCCTTCCGATTAGGTTGGACAGTCTTCTCCAAGATATGCTTGATCTCCCTGTTGGAGACTTCAGCTTGCCCATTGGTCTGAGGGTGGTAAGGGGTGGAAACCTTATGCATGATGCCATATTTCTTCATTAAAGCCGCCATGGCCCGGTTGCAGAAATGTGAACCCTGATCACTGATGATGGCCCTAGGAATGCCAAATCTGCAGAAAATGTTTGATCTAACAAAATCCACAACAACTTTAGAATCATCAGTACGGGTGGCTTTCGCCTCCACCCACTTAGACACATAATCCACAGCAAGTAAAATGTAAACAAAACCAAAAGAAACAGGAAAAGGACCCATAAAGTCAATACCCCAGACATCAAAAATCTCACAGAATAACAAAGGCTGCTGGGGCATCTCATGCCTATGGGAAATATTCCCGGTTCTCTGACATTGTTCACAAGATTTACAAAATATATGTGCATCCCTAAATAAAGTGACCCAATACAATCCAGAGTCTAAGACTTTCCTAACCGTACGTTAAGGACCAAAATGTCCACCACATGCAAAAGTATGGAAAAAGCTAAGAACAGACTGAAACTCATTATCAAGCACACATCTCCTAATGATTTGATCACTAAAAAATTTCCAGAGATAGGGATCATCCCACACATAATATTTCGCCTCACTCTTTAACTTGTCTATTTGTGCACGTGTGAGGTGTGAGGGCAAAGCATGGGCAGCTAGATAATTTACAAGATCTGCATACCATGGAAACTCACCAGGCAGCCCTAACAGCTGCTCGTCAGGAAAGGAATCCTGAATAGGCAATGGATCAAGAGCTCACTCGATGCGGCTCAGGTGGTCAGCAACCAGGTTCTCTGCTCCACTTTTGTCTTGGATCTCCACATCAAACTCTTGGAGCAGCAACATCCACCTAATCAGCCGTGGCTTGGCATTCGGTTTCTTCAAGAGATACTTCAAAGCTGTATGATCTGAAAACACCACAACCTTAGAATCTATCAAATAAGACCTGAACTTATCTAATGCAAAACTAATAGATAAAAGTTCTTTTTCAGTGGTTGTGTAGTTCGCTTGAGCAGCATCCAGAGTTCTTGAAGCATAGTAAACCACATGGGGAACTTTGGCCACTCGCTGCGCCAAGACAGCTCCCAAGGCATAGTTCGAAGCGTCGCACATCAGCTCGAATGGGAGTGTCCAATCAGGTGGCTGAATGACAGGGGTACTGGTGAGAGCTAGCTTCAGGCGGTTGAAAGCTTCCTTGCACTTGTGATTAATTAGAAACTCCACATCTTTCTGCAGAAGGCTAGACAGCGGGATGGCTATCTTGCTGAAGTCTCTGATAAAGCGCCGGTAGAAACCTGCATGTCCAAGAAATTACCGAACTTCCCGCACGCATGTGGGGTAAGATAAAGCAGTAATGACATCTATTTTAGCAGGATCTACTTCAACCCCCTTTCTAGATACTACATGGCCTAAAACTATACCTTGCTCTACCATGAAATGACACTTTTCAAAATTTAAGACAAGATTAGTCTCAATGCAGCGATGTAGTACTCTAGCTAAGCTACTCAGACAGTCATCAAAAGAAGAACCATAAACAGTAAAATCATCCATAAACACCTCCATACACTCCTCTAAAAAATCAGAGAATATACTTACGATGCACCGCTGGAAGGTACCAGGGGCGTTGCAAAGGCCGAAAGGCATCCGCCGGTAAGCAAACGTGCCGAAGGGACATGTAAAAGTGGTATTCTCTTGATCCTCCGGTGCTATATGAATCTGGAAGTACCCAGTGTAGCCATCCAGGAAGCAGTAATGCGATTTCCCAGCTAACCGCTCCAGCATTTGATCGATGAATGGCAGGGGGTAATGATCCTTCCTGGTGGCTTGATTGAGCCTCCTGTAATCAATGCAGACCCGCCAGCTGTTCTGCACTCGGGTAGGTAGCAACTCGTAGTTCTGGTTGGCCACCACTGTAACCCCAGATTTCTTTGGGACGACCTGCACTGGGCTCACCCAAGTGCTGTCAGATATAGGATAAATGATGCCAGCTTGCAGAAGCTTGGTCACCTCCTTCTTTACCACGTCCAGGAGGAGAGGGTTTAATCGCCTCTGGGGTTGCCGCACTGGTTTAGCGCCATCTTCAAGTAATATGCGATGCATGCATGTAGATGAACTAATGCCAGGAATATCTGCTAATGTCCAGCCAATGGCTTGCTTATGCTCTCGCAGAATGTGCAACAATCTTTCCTCTTGCTCAGGAAGTAAATTGTTAGCCACAATTACTGGAAGCTGCTCTGCAGATGCCAAATACGCATACTTCAGATGCTTAGGCAGAGGCTTCAGCTCTAGCTTGGGTGGCTGCACTGCAAAGGGCAGTAATCGAGGTGGCTGAATGTTAATCTCTGCAGACTGAATCTCCTCATGAACAGCAGCTACTGCCAGCTCTGGGGAACCAGAGTCATCATCACGTAAAAAGGTGGAGATCTCAGCACAAATAGCACAGCCAGAATCACCGTCACAATCAGTACAAGATTGGCACTGAATAGAATCATCAAAACCAGTCAAATCAGCACACATATGAAGGTAAACATCCTCAACCAAATCATCAATCACATCAATGTGAAAAATAGCATGCTCATCCATGGGATGCTTCATAGCATCAAAAATGTTGAACTGCACAACAGAATCGCCAAACTCCATTGATAGAGTTCCCGCATACACATCAATCTTGGTCCGCACAGTCTTGAGGAATGGTTTGCCCAGAATGAGTGGAGCCTTGCTGGATTGTGACTGTCCCTCCATCTCCAGAATGTAGAAATCTATTGGAAAGATCAGCTCATCAACTTTGACCAACACATCTTCAATCAATCCAGGATAAGCACTGCTCCTGTTGGCTAACTGAATCACAACTCCTGTGGCATTCAAGGGTCCAAGCCCGAGGGAACTGAAAACAGACATAGGCATGACATTGATAGAAGCGCCTAGATCTAGCATGGCATGCTCGAACTTGGAATTGCCTATAACACAGGGGATTGTGAAAGTTCCTGGATCCTTGCACTTCTAGGGCAGAGGTTGAATAAGGGCTGAGACATTCTGACTCATGCTAATCCGCTCATTGCCCTTCAGCCTCCTCCTCTGGGTGCACAATTCCTTGAGAAATTTGGCATATTTAGGAATTTTCTTGATAGCATCCAAAAGGGAATGTTAACTTCCACCTTCCTGAACATCTCCAGAAGCTCCCTATCCTTCTCAGCCTTAGCTTGCTTCTTGGACAGAGTAGCTCTATGTGGAAAGGGAAGAGCTACTGCAGGCATCTTGCTCTCAGGTGCAAGGTTGATTGGCTCAGGAACTGCTTTCTCTGCTGGTTGGGACTCACTTGTAGGTTGAGGCTCAGCTGGCTCTTGCAAGGATTTGCCAAACCTCAATGTGATAACACTCACATTACTCCCATTTGGATTGGGAATTATCTGTGAAGGGAGTTATCCAGAACCCTTGGACTGCAACTAGCTAACTGATGATGCCAATTGCCCAATCTGCGTTTCCAGATTCTGCATGGTGGACTCTGCCCTCTGCTGGAATTGGATGTTGCTGGTGGCCATCTGCTTCACCAAATCTTCCAATGAAGGCTCAGGTTTGGATGTTGACGGGTTGGCTGGCTGCATAGGCTGCTACTGGAATGGTGGCCTGTTTTGTTGAAACTGGCCCTGCCTGGTTGATTGAAATTGGTTCTGTTGTTGCCAGGGTTGCCTATACTGCTGCTGCTGCGGCTGTTGTTGGGAGGACTGCTGTTGTGGTGCTGCAGTATTGCCATATCTGAAATTTGGATGATCCCTCCAACCAGGGTTGTAA
This sequence comes from Cercis canadensis, assembly GCA_003255065.1. Lineage (NCBI taxonomy): Eukaryota > Viridiplantae > Streptophyta > Magnoliopsida > Fabales > Fabaceae > Cercis > Cercis canadensis. The sequence goes on along the minus strand of QAOA01008121.1, from coordinate 717,065 downwards.
GTGTTGGAGTACGGATCATATCTAGGCTGCTGCTGCTGTGGTTGGAATTGGGGTCGACCAGGAAAAACACCGGCTGCAGCTACAGAGGGATCCTGAAATCCAGAATCTCCATCTTGAAGTGTGGGGCATGCGTCTGTTGGATGAGATGGACAAGCACAAATGCCACACAAGCTTGCAGGTTGAGGTGTAGGTACTTGTTGCCCCACTGCCAATTGCCTGACCAAGGAGGTCAATTCATCAAGTATGTGCTCCATTCTTTGTTGGTCAGCCAGTGATACACAAACTTCATTGACTCCCCTAGTGGAATGAATCATCCGAACACCAAACTGCTGGGAATTTTCAGCCATATTGGAGATCAAATCTCTGGCAGCAGCAGGTGTTTTATCCACTAATGCTCCTCCACTAGCAGAATCAATGTTACTCCTATCCGAAGATGACAAACCTTCATAGAAATATTGTATCAACAGCTGATCACTTATCTGGTGGTGAAGGCAGCTTGAGCACAGCTTGGTAAACCTCTCCCAATATTCGTGCAGTGTCTCCCCTGGCAGTTGCCTTATGCCACATATATCTTTTCAAATGGCAGCAGTTCTGGATGCAGGGAAGAACTTTGCTAGAAACAGCTTGTTCATGTCACTCCAATTTCTGACTGAACCTTGTGACAAGTAAAAGAGCCAGTCTTTAGCTGCATCAGCAAGAAAGAAAGGGAATGCTTTTAACTTGATCTGCTCTTCAGAGATTCCTTGTGGCCTCATTGTGGAACAAACCACATGAATTCCTTTAGATGTTTATGAGGATCTTCACCTGCAAGACCATGAAACTTTGGCAGCAAGTGTATCAATCCAGACTTCAATTCGAAAGCAGTATCAATTTCAGGATATTGGATCCCTAAAGGTTGGTAAGCAACATCAAGGGTAGCCAATTCCTTAAGAGTTCTATCTCTAGGCTACATGTTATTATTATTTCCAGCTCTAGTAGCATTATCAGCTCTATCACCCTGATTAACAGGATCAGCAATAGGATAACAATAGGAGGTCTAGTTTCAGCCATGGTTGGATCTAAATTATCAACAACCCTATGTGCTCTATTAAGTGTATGCAAGGTTCTCTCTATTTCAGGGTCTACTTCAAGCAATTCAAGAGGATAAGACCTAGTCATACACCATGCAAACAAGTGGCTAAATGCCTAAACACAACACAATGCACAAAAACACACAAAAATACACAAAACTGACAGAACTTAGCTAAAACCGAAACACACCAAAAACATAAAATAAAGGTAAAAAGACACTAAAATAAGACTAGAAAAGGTATCTAAACATTTTTAAAAATTTTTCTACCACCACAGGATAAAAGGTGGATGAAAATGGAACTCAAAAATCAAATAAAAAATCTTAAAAAATTGAAAAAGTGATCAAAACAGTGGCATTTGGCTTAAAAAGGCAGACCTCACAGAAAAAACCTGTGACTATTGGTTGTTAGGCCCTTTTCCTTCAACTGAACAAGTTTCAGGTTAATCAGAGCACAAAATTTTGTTCAGAACAGTAAAACGGAAAATCACTAATTCAAGTCAAATCAAAGGGAAAACAAGGAAAAATGGAACCAAATTAACATGATTCACACAAGGACAACCTAAAACATTGAGGGGAACCTCAAAGCAAGAAAAACAGTGGCCACTGGCCTCAAACAGAATGGATACTTGGCCCAAAAGTAATAGAAAAAGTGGCCAAAACCCTAAAAAGAACAAAAACTCAAACATAAGCAGGAAGAATCAGGGGGAAGTTAAAAGTCAGTTTTACTACTAATAATATTGATTCAAAGATAGAACAATCCTCGGCAACGGTGCCAAAATTTGATGAGCTGCCGAGGTTCCTCAAATTAGTTAAAGTTTAAAGTCGGTTACCTAAGCTACTTGTAGCATAAGGCAGCCCTAAGTCGAACCTAAGGATTATTCTATTTAGTGAATCAATTTTAAGAACATATCAACAGGGGGGTTTTGTTTGTTCAAGTGTTTAACAGAAATTAATTGAAAGTGGTAAGCTTTAGGGAAAACAACCAATCCAAGTCTTAACTGATTCTGATTTTAATCCATCCTTGATTTCCAAGGATCTATTTAATTATTAATCATGTTCTTGGCCTTTAAAACATATCAAGAAGCCTCTCAATGTTCTATGGATGTCCACTGGTTAAGCAACCAGAATTCGGTTCAATAGGAGACTAAATGAATTAAGAAAACATTCAAGTCCAGTTTAACCTAAGTCCAGAATCCAACCAAGGTAATTAATCCGTCCAAGCTTAGAACCATTAATTAACCATACAATCCTCTTTTATCACATGCAAACAGAATATGAAAATCCAAATCCGAATTAAGCAATTCAAACAGAATATTTCAGAGGATTGAAAGAACTTGATTAGCAACTAAATGAATAACAACAACACATAATCTCAAAACCAATAATCAGAACAGCCAAAACCTGGATTGATTTGATGAATTAGCCCTCCATGAACAAGAGAAGCCAAGTTCTTACAAAATATCTAGACAGAAAACTTAAAGACTGAGGAAACTTTAAAAGCTGTCTAAAATATCTAATGTCATGATTCTCATTTTCGGCTGCCTCCTTTTGCAGATATAGACCTCCAAAATTACATGCACACCCAAATTGCCCTTAGGGCACACTTGTTCCCATGGGCCTTAGCTTTAATTGGGCTTTGGTTTGGGCTCATTTGGACTTGTCATGAGGAAGTTAGGCCCATTTAAGTGCCAATAGGTGTCTGGAACCATCAGTCAACTTCTATAGCAAATAAGACCATCTACAATATAACATCTGGAAAACTGGTCTTAATAACAATTTAAGCTCTGTCTGTTAGCGTTTCAATGGGACCCGTTTCAAGTGCATATGACATTTGCAGCTCAAGTTATGTCCCAAACACTGCATGTAGGTCAGGATCCTGCGACAGCATGTCTTCTCTGGTTTCCAGGCTGCATATGACCTTCAGGACTTCCGAATTAGCTTTGGAGCCCTTTATGACAGTTGTAGATAATTCTCTCAGCTTTCCTAGAAGGTAAGACTCTAAAGTTTTAGACATTCAGAACTCACGATATGCACGAAACACAGAGACAGCATCAAATGCTCAGTATTGCTGAAAATTGCAATTAGGCACAAATGGATCCAAAGTCATCAAATGAGGTCCAAGTCTACTCAATTCAGCCCAAAAGAGGTTTAAAAGACTAAATATGAGGGATAACTATTGTATAAAAATTGTGTTCATCACTCGCCCAAGGACTGCTTTCTTGTGTATGACACTCCGCTTGTCGGTTTCTTGCACGTCACTCCATCTCCCCCAGGAATTGCTTTCTTGTGCGACACTGACGGACTAGTTTCTTTTGGGTGACGTGTCGCTCGAGGACTGCTTTCTTGCGCCTCACTCTACTCATTAGTTGACCAGTTTTCTTGTGCGTCACTCTATCTCCCCCCGTGAGAATTGCTCTCTCTTGAGCGTCAATCTTTACTTCCCCAACGATTGCTTTCCTGCGCATCACGCCACTCGCTTTTAGATTGTTTTCTTGCTCGCCACTCCATCTCCCCCGAGGAGTTCGTTCTTGTATGACACACTCTGTTCACTGGTGGATTACTTTCTTGCTTGCGCGTCACTCCATCTCCCCCAAGGACTGCTGTCTTGTGTGTCACTCTACTCGCTTGTAGAATGGTTTCTTGCGCGTGACTCTATCTCCCCTGAGAATTGCTTTCTTGCCACGTCAATCCATCGCCCCCGAGAATTGCTTTCTTGCACGCCAATGCATCTCCCCCGAGGACTGCTTTCTAGTGCGTTGCTCCAATAACTGGTGGTTTGCTTTCTTACGCAGCACTCCAACGGCCCCGAAGACTGCTCCCGTGCTCGTCACTCCTCCGCCCCGTGGGATTGTTTTTCATCTACGTCATTCTTCTCACTGGTGGATTCCTTTCTTGCTAGTCAAGTTGAGTACTCGTTCTATCCTGAGGACTGCTTTCTTGCGTGTCACACAATCTCCTCCTAGCACTGCTTTCCGGCTCATCACTCCATATTGCCGGTTGCATGCTTTCTTGCGCGTCAAGCCACTGGCTTGTAGATTGGTTTCTTGCGCGTCACTCCATCTCGCCCAGGGACTGCTTTCTTGTGTATGACACTCCGCTTATCAGTTTCTTGCACGTCATTCCATCTCCCCCAGGAATTACTTTCTTGTGCGACACCGACGGACTAGTTTCTTTTGGGTGACGTGTCGCTCGAGGACTGCTTTCTTGCGCCTCACTCTACTCGTTCGTTGACCGGTTTTCTTGTGCGTCACTCTATCTCCCCCCATGAGAATTGCTCTCTCTTGAGCGTCAATCTTTACTTCCCCGAGGATTGCTTTCCTACGCATCACGCCACTCGCTTTTAGATTGTTTTCTTGCGCGCCACTCCATCTCCCCCGAGGAGTTCGTTCTTGTATGACACTCTGTTCACTGGGGGATTACTTTCTTGCTTGCGCATCACTCCATCTGCCCCAAGGACTGCTGTCTTGCGTGTCACTCATCTCGTTTGTAGCAAGGTTTCTTGCGCATGACTCTATCTCCCCTGAGAATTGCTTTCTTGCCACGTCAATCCATCGCCCCCGAGAATTGCTTTCTTGCGCGCCAATCCATCTCCCCCGAGGACTGCTTTCTAGTGCGTCGCTCCAATAACTAGTGGTTTGCTTTCTTACGCAGCACTCCAACGGCCCCGAAGACTGCTCCCATGCTCGTCACTCCTCCGCCCCGTGGGATTGTTTTTCATCTACCTCATTCTTCTCACCGGTGGATTCCTTTCTTACGAGTCAAGTCGAGTACTCGTTCTATCCCGAGGACTGCTTTCTTGCGTATCACATAATCTCCTCTAAGCACTGCTTTCCGGCTCATCACTCCATCTTGCCGGTTGGTTGCTTTCTTGCGCGTCAAGCCTCTCAGTTGTAGATTTGTTTCTTGCACGTCACTCCATCTCGCCAAAGGACTGCTTTCTTGTGTATGACACTCCGCTTGTCGGTTTCTTGCACGTCACTCCATCTCCCCCAAGAATTGCTTTCTTATGCGACACCGACGAACTAGTTTCTTTTGGGTGACGTGTCGCTCGAGGACTGCTTTCTTGCGCCTCACTCTACTCGTTCATTGACCGGTTTTCTTGTGCGTCACTCTATCTCCCCCGTGAGAATTGCTCTCTCTTGAGTGTCAATCTTTACTTCCCCGAGGATTGCTTTCCTGCTGATAACACATTATTTTATACTATTTGTTTCCCTTATACTTAGTCTTTTAGTGTGTGTTTCTAGTGTTTTTTATGGCTTTTAGACATGTTTTGTAGATTTGGACTTGTTGGTGCTTGTAGATTTTAATTGCTTAATTGTTAAATTCTGGCACTGCTTACGTTTTTCACCATATTGTTTGGTACAAATGTCCGATTGATGTGATTCCAGTTTCTTTGGAAAGCTTACAGAAAATTCCACATTTCATATGAAGAGCCTAGAAGCTGATTCTCGCGTTTGGACAAATGAAATTCGCGTGCAAGCAGTCCAGATTTTCTGCTCCACCCAGCACTCCGCCCAGCATTGACTGATTCCTTTCCTTAGGGCTGCCTATTGGACCAGAGCATGTTTATTTGGGCCAACATCTGCTTTTTGGGCCAGCACACATGACACTAGGGCTTGATCATGTTTTTACCATTAATAATTAAGGAAACTAGGTTTATTTTGTAATTAGGAAACCTAGAGGAGGCAGCCAGGTAGTATATATTCTCGAGTTGTTGAGGCAAAACATACACAACCAGAGATACGAAATTCCTTGAGCTGCTACTGCCTCCTATTTTCTGAGTTCGTTTTTCTACTTTTGCCTTATGTTTAAGCCTTCAATGGAGGGCTAAGTTCGTTTGTAATCAATTCAAGAGGAGCCAAACTTGACAATCCAGAGTTCCTGTGCTTCAACCGGGTTTGATTTAATTTAATTTGAATTACTGCTTCTCCCCTTCTTCATGTGATTGAATGGTACTTTGATTCCATGAGTTGTATGAATTTAAATCGGTTGATTAGATTCATAACAGTAATCAGATTGATAATCATACTTTAAAGGTCTTTAATATATGGTTAACTTGGATAATTCGGTTATTAAATTAATCTGGATTTAGTGATATAGAGCGGTTGCCTAGAGTCTTAATTCCATGATTAATTGAATCCTGATTGGTAAATCAGTAGGAATTCTAAGTGTTATTGTTAGGGGTTCCAGGTAACACTTAACCAAGAATTAAATCAGATCTAGGTTATCTTTAGTGAACAAGGATGGATTAGAGTTTGGTTGCCTGCTTGAGTTGATTGCGTTTTCTCTTATTTGATAAATTCAATTTACTGCTTTCTTAATTCTTAGTATATTGCATTCAACACAAAACCCCCCCTTATTCTGTTCTTGCTTAAGTTCTTAAAAGATTAGTTGTTCTGGTGAATCCTTGGGAGACGACACTGGTTGCATCCTATACTACAATTTAGTTGCAATTAGTAGTTTAATTTTGTACGGTTCGGTACCCGTCAAAATTTTGGCGCCGTTACCGGGGATTTCATCTAACAAATTAATCTTCTTAGAACTCTTTTATTACTATTTTGCTTGCTTACTGTTATTGTTTCTAGCAATTGTTCTTCCTTCGTTTTCCCCTTGTTCTACTTGCTTTCCTATTTTGTTTTCCTTATTTGTTTAGGTTGTCTTTCTCTGTTTAGTGTTTCTGTTTCTGTCTTGTTTTTTATTCTGACCAACTGGGATTGAGCTGCAAATTAGTGGACAGAGAAATTGCTTTGTGAGAAGCACTGTGAGCTGAACTTTGTGCTATTATTGCCCTTGTTTTGTCTCCTTTGCCGCTATTATGTCTCCTTTGCTATCTTAGTTCACTTTTTGGTAAAATTTCTATATTGTGTAAGGTCTGTGATTATTGTTTTTCTTGTTGTTTTGTTTGCCTTACTGTTTTAGGTTCCCATTGTGTGAATTCTTGTGCCTTTCCCAAATTTTTCCCTGTTTCCTTAGCGTTTTGGCTTGAAATTGCGATTTTACGGGTCAAAATTCTGTACGGATTTTTGTGCTCTGATTGAGCTAAAATTTGGTCAGTTGAAGGAAAACGGTGTGAGAAATATAGCTCAACGCTAAAGCGTTGAGCACCACCCTATCTCGGCCAAATTCCATCGTTTGAACCCTTTTTTTAAGATTTTTTATTTGATTTTTGAGTTTCATTTTCATCAATATTTCATTCTGTGGTGGTAGAAAAATTTTTAAAAATGTTTTGTTGGGTCAATTAGTATTATTTTGGTGTCTTTTTGCATTTGTCTAGTGCATTTAGTGTGTTGTGGTTTTTGCACTTTTCTTTCATTGATTCACTGTTTTACTGTTTTTGTGTGTTCTATTGTGTTTTAGAGTGTTGTTATCTTTTGATTTGCATAGTGTATGACTCGGTCATCTCAATTTGAACTACTTGAAGGTGATTCTGAAATAGAGAGAACCTTGCACACACTTGCTAGGGCACGTAGAACTTCTAATCATATAGAGCATAATATGGCTGCCAATGACATTAATCCTGAGGTTGATCTTGCTGCTAATAATGGGGCTGGAAATAATGACATGCATGCTAGGGCTAGGACACTTAAGGAGTTGGCTGCCCCTGATGATAATTACCAACCTTTGTGTATTCAATATCCTGATGCTAATTTCGAATTAAAGTCTGGATTAATACACTTGCTCCCAAAGTTTCATGGACTTGCAAGTGAAGATCCTCACAAGCATTTGAAGGAATTTCACATAGTGTGTTCTACCATGAACCCTCAGTTAATTGAAGAGGAGCACATCAAGCTTAGGGCTTTTCTCTTTTCATTAGATGGAGTAGCGAAGGATTGGCTATACTTGCAGCCATCCATCATCACATGCTGGAATGACTTGAAGAGGTGCTTTCTTGAAAGATTCTTCCCTGCCTCAAGAGCTGCTGTCATCCGAAAAGAAATATGTGGCATAAGTTAAAACAGTAGAGAGACACTACATGAGTACTGGGAGAGATTCAAGAAACTCTGTGGAAGCTGCCCCCATCATCAAATCAGTGACCAGTTGCTCATCCAGTATTTCTACAAAGGACTTCTTCCTATGGATCGAGGCTATGTGGATGCTGCTTCTGGAGGTGCCTTAGTGGACAAGACCCCTGCAGCTGCAAGAGATTTAATATCCAAAATGTCAGACAATGCACAACAATTTGGCACAAGGATGATCACTCCAGCTAGAGGAGTGAATGAGGTGCAGATGGCAGATCAACAGAGGGTGGAGACTCATTTGGAGGAACTAACCTCCTTGGTTAGACAGCTAGCAATGGGGCACACACCGGTTCAAGCTCATGGCAAGCTATGTGGAATTTGTTCCCTGTCTAGTCATCCAACAGATCAGTGCCCTACTCTCCAAGATAACACTGAAGTAGTGGCTGGAGTCTTTCCTAGCAGACCTTACCAGCAGCCCAGATATGACCCCCACTCCTCCACCTACAACCCTGGCTGGAGAGATCACCCTAATTTAAGGTATGGAGGAAATTCTGGCCAACCTTACCAATAGCAGCAACAACAAACGTACCAGCCACAACAACCTAGGTACAATGCAAGTTCAAGCAACCAGCAGTACCAAGCACCAATGAAGCAGCCTATGCAGCAAGCTAACAAGCCAGAACCGAGCCTGGAAGACTTAGTGAAGCAATTGGCAAGTAGCAACATCCAATTCCAACAGAGGACTGAGACTAGCATTCAGAGCTTGGAGACTCAGATAGGTCAACTTGCAAGCACCATTAGTGAGATGAAGTCTCAAGGTTCTAGCAGTTTACCTTCTCAGACAGTCACCAATCCAAGAGGCAATGTGAGTGCCATAACCCTGCGCAGTGGTAAAGAAGTGAGTGCTCCAGAACCTAGCCTGCCTTCTACGGTTCAAAATTTTGTTCAAGAAAAAAATTCAGACCCTGCAGCCCCTAAAGCTATTCCAAAATAGCAGCCAATCCACCTTCAGGATCAGGCAGAGAGCTCTACCCCCAGTATTCCTCTTTCCTTTCCAAACAGAATTACACAGTCCAAGAAAATTGCTGAGCATGAGCTAGATAAAGAGATCATGGATACTTTCAGGAAGGTAGAAGTCAATATACCTCTCCTGGAAGCAATTAAACAGATTCCCAAGTATGCAAGGTTTCTGAAGGATTTGTGTACCCACAAGAGAAGACTGAAGGGTAATGTGAAAGTGAGCATGAGCAGAAACGTGTCAGCAATGATCCAGCCTAACCTACCATCAAAGTGCACTGATCCTGGAACTTTCACCATTCCCTGCACTATTGGAGACAAGCAGTTTACAAATGCCATGCTAGATCTGGGTGCTTCCATCAACGTGATGCCCAAGTCCATCTATTCATCACTGCAGATTGGAGAACTGAAGCCCACTGGAGTAGTCATTCAGCTTGCTAATAGAAGCACAGCCTATCCTGCAGGCCTTCTTGAGGATGTTTTCGTTAGGGTAAATGATTTAATATTTCCAGCTGATTTTTATGTGTTAAATATGGAGGATGAGTCTACATCTAGACATGCCACTTTGATCTTAGGTAGACCTTTCCTTAAAACTGCTAAGACCATAATTGATATGCATGCTGGTACCCTTTCCATGGAATTTGGTGACACTGTAATTCGTTTTAATTTAAGTGATGCCATGAAACACCCTCTAGAAGAGCATTCAGTGTTCCAAATAGATGTCATAGACCTGCTAGTTGATGATGTGCATGCTGAATTGGTAGCTGAATTTCCTGATATAGTAGGCTTGCTAGATACTTTAGATTGCCCCGCATGTACTAATTGTGATGGGAGTTGTGCTGCCTGTTCTGAAATTTCTGCATATATGGGATATGATGAGACTGTTTTGGAGCATAGTGCAGAGCTTGCAGGTGTTTCTGAGCTTCACACAGCAGACTTGGTTTCTCCAACCAAGCTAGTTCCCTCTGTGCAGCAACCACCTATTCTTGAGCTGAAACCGTTACCTGACCATCTCAAGTATGCTTTCCTAGAAGCAGAAAAGAAGCTGCCTGTCATCATAGCCAACAATCTGCAACCTGAACAAGAAGAGAGGTTGTTGCAGATTCTGAAGCAGCGGAAGACAGCCATTGGATGGACACTAGCAGACATTCCTGGCATTAGCCCCTCCACCTGCATGCATAGGATTTTATTAGAGGAAGAAGCTAAACCAGTGAGGCAGCCCCAAAGGCGACTTAACCCGTTGATTCTGGATGTGGTCAAGAAAGAAGTGAGCAAGCTGTTGTCAGCCGACATTATCTACCCCATCTCAGATAGCAAATGGGTGAGTCCAGTTCAAGTGGTTCCAAAGAAGAGTGGCATCACTGTGGTAGCCAATGAGAAGAACGAGTTGATCCCTACCAGAGTGCAGAATAGCTGGCGCGTCTGCATCGATTATAGAAGACTCAACCAGGCGACAAGGAAGGATCACTTCCCTCTACCCTTTATTGATAAGATGTTAGAGAGACTGGCAGGGAAGTCTCATTACTGCTTCCTGGATGGCTTCTCAGGCTACTTCTAGATTCACATAGCCCTAGAGGATCAGGAGAAGACGACTTTCACCTGTCCATTCGGCACATTTGCATATAGGAGGATGCCCTTCGGCCTTTGTAATGCCCCTGGTACATTCCAGCGGTGTATGGTGAGCATATTTTCTGATTTTTTAGAACACTGCATGGAGGTATTCATGGATGACTTTACTGTATATGGCTCCTCTTTTGATGCATGTTTAGATAGCCTTGCTAGGGTACTTGATAGATGCATTGAGACTAACCTTGTTCTTAATTTTGAGAAATGTCACTTCATGGTCGAACAAGGCATAGTTTTAGGGCATGTAATTTCTAGCAAAGGCATTGAAGTAGATAAGGCTAAGATAGATGTTATTGCCTCCTTACCCTACCCCACTTGTGTGCGGGAAGTGCGTTCCTTTCTTGGTCATGCAGGGTTTTACAGGCTATTCATCCAGGACTTCAGCAAGATTGCCTTGCCATTGTCTAAGCTTCTCAAGAAAGAAGTGGATTTCGACTTTGATAAGCAGTGTAAAGTAGCCTTTGATCAGCTGAAGCAGAGCCTTACCTCCCCTCCCATCATGCAGCCACCTAACTGGGAGTTTCCCTTTGAGCTTATGTGCGATGCATCAAACTTTGCAGTAGGAGCTGTCCTTGCACAGCGAGTGGACAAGCTGTCCCACGTGATTTATTATGCCTCTCGCACTTTGGATGCTGCCCAAGCAAATTACACCACTACTGAGAAAGAGCTCTTTGCAATTGTGTTTGCTTTAGATAAATTTCGTTCATATGTGCTTAATTCTAAAGTCATTGCTTTCTCTGATCATGCAGCTTTAAAGTACTTGCTCAAGAAGCCGGATGCGAAGCCTAGGCTCATTAGGTGGATGCTGCTCTTGCAAGAATTCGACCTTGAGATCAGAGACAAGAGTGGAGCTGAGAACTTGGTAGCAGATCACCTGAGTCGGATACCACTGACTTTGGACAACCTTCCCATCAGAGAAACCTTCCCGGATGAGCAGCTTTATCAGCTGCAAGGTACAGATCCTTGGTATGCTGACTTGGTAAACTACTTAGTTGCTTCTGAGTTACCTGCTTATTTTAAGAAGCATCAAGTAGATAAGCTTAAAAGTGAATCCAAACATTATGTGTGGGATGATCCCTACTTGTGTAGACTGTGTAGTGACCAAGTAATTAGGAGGTGTGTGCCTGGACATGAGTCTGAGTCTGTGTTACAGTTCTGTCATACTTCTGCATGTGGTGGTCATTTTGGACCTCAGCGCACTACTCATAAAGTTTTAGATTCTGGACTCTATTGGCCTACCCTATTTCATGATGCGTACAGCTTTTGTAAGAATTGTGCCCAATGCCAACGGACAGGTAATATTTCCCGTAGGAATGAGATGCCTCAACAGCGTTTGCTATTTTGTGAGATATTTGATGTTTGGGTGATGAACACACTTTTTATACAATAGTTATCCCTCATACTTAGTCTTTTAAACCTCTTTTGGGCTGAATTGAGTAGACTTGGACCTCATTTGATGACCTTGGATCCATTTGTGCCTAATTGCAATTTCCAGCAATACTGAGCATTTTATGCTGTCTCTGTGTTTCGTTCATATCTTGAGTTCTGGATGTCTAAAAATTCCGAGTCATACCTTGTAGGAAAGATGAGAGAATTGTCTACAACTTTCTTTCAGGACTCCAAAGCCAATTCGGAGGCCCAGAAGGTCATATGCAGCCTGGAAGGCAGAGAAGACATGCTGTCGAAGGATCCTGACCTACATGAAGTGTTTGGACCATAACTTGAGTTGTGAATGTCATATGGACTTGAAACTGGTACCATTGGAAAACTAACAGACAGAGCTTCACTTGTTATGCATACCGGTTCACCATATTTTATATTGAAGATGGTCTTATTTGTGGTGGAAGTTGGCTGATGGTTCCAGACACCTATTGGCACTTAAATGGGCCTAACTTCCTCATGACAAGTCCAAATGGGCCCAAACCAAAGCCCAATTAAAGCTAAGGCCCATGGGAACAAGTGTGCCCTAAGGGCAATTTGGGTGTGCATGTAATTTTGGAGGTCTATATCAGCACAAAGGGGCAGCCGAAATTCAAATCAAGTCATTAGATATTTTAGACAGCTTTTGAGCTTTCCTTAGTCTTTAAGTTTTCTCTTTAGATATTTTGTGAGAACTTGGCTTCTCTTGTTCATGGAGGGCTAATTCATCAAATCAATCCAGGTTTTGGCTGTTCTGATTATTGGTTTTGAGATTATGTGTTGTTGTTATTCATTTAGTTGTTCATCAAGTTATTTCAATCCTCTGAAATATTCTGTTTGAATTGCTTAATTCGAATTTGGATTTTCATATTCTGTTTGCATGTGATACAAGAGGATTGTATGGTTAATTAATGTTTCTGAGCTTTTGGATGGATTAATTACCTTGGCTGGATCATGGACTTAGGTAAAACTGGACTTGAATGTTTGCTTAATTCATTTAGTCTTAGTTAAAACCGAATTCTGGTTGCTTAACCAGTGGACATCCATAGAACATTGAGAGGCTTCTTGATATGTTTTAAAGGCCAAGAACATGGTTAATAATTTAATGGATCATTGAAAATCAAGGATAGACTTAAATCAGAATCAGTTCAGGCTTGGATTAGTTGTTTTCCCTAAAACTTTACCACTTACAATTAATTTCTGTCAAACACTTGAACAAACAAAACCCCCCTGTTTATATGCTTCTTAATATGATTCACTAAATAGAACAATCCTTAGGTTCGACTTAGGGCTGCCCTATGCTGCAAATAGCTTAGGTAACCGACCTTAAACTTTAACTAATTTGAGGAGCCTCGGCAGCTCATCAAATTTTGGCGCCGTTGCCGGGGATTGTTCTATCTTTGAATCAATATTATTAGTAGTAAAACTGACTTTTAACTTCCCCCTAATTCACCCTGCTTGTGTTTGAGTTTTTGTTCTTTTTAGGGTTTTGGCCACTTTTTCCATAACTTTTTGGCCAAGTATCCATTCTGTTTGAGGCCAGTGGCCATTGTTTTTCTTGCTTTGAGGTTCCCCTCAATGTTTTAGGTTGTCCTTGTGCGAAACATGTTAATTTGGTTCCATTTTTCCTTGTTTTTCCTTTGGTTTGGCTTGACTTAGTGATTTTCGGTTCTACTGTTCCGAACAAAATTTTGTGCTCTGATTGACCTGAAACTTGGTCAGTTGAAGGAAAAGGGCCTAACAACCAACAGTCACGCCTATGGTCGTGAGGTCTGTCTTTTTAAGCCAAATTCGACTCTTTTGACCACTTTTCCATTTTTTAAAGATTTTTTATTTGATTTTTGAGTTCCATTTTCATCCAACTTTCGTCCTGTGGTGGTAGAAAATTTTTTAAAAATGTTTAGATACCTTTTCTAGTCCTATTTTGGTGTCTTTTTACCTTTGTTTTGTGTTTTTGGTGTGTTTCGGTTTTAGATAAATTTTGTCAGTTTTGTGTGTTTTTCTGTGTTCTTGTGCATTGTGGTGTGTTTAGGCATTTAGCCACTTGTTTGCATGGTGTATGACTAGGTCTTCTCCTTTTGTATTGCTTGAAGTAGACCCTGAAATAGAGAGAACCTTGCATACACTTAATAGAGCACATAGGGCTGTTGATAATTTAGATCCTACCATGGCTGAAGCTAGAACTCCTATTGTTATTCTTGTTGTTGATCCTGTTAATGAAGGTAATAGAGCTAATAATGGTAATAGAGCTGGAAATAATAATAATAACATGCAGCCTAGAGATAGAACTCTTAAGGAATTGGCTACCCCTGATGTTGCTTACCAACCTTTAGGGATCCAATATCCAGAGATTGATACTGCTTTTGAATTGAAATCTGGATTGATACACTTGCTGCCAAAGTTTCATGGTCTTGCAGGTGAAGATCCTCATAAACATTTAAAGGAATTCCATGTGGTTTGTTCCACAATGAGGCCACAAGGAATCACTGAAGAGCAGATCAAGTTAAGGGCATTCCCTTTTTCTCTTGCTGATGCAGCTAAAGACTGGCTCTTTTACTTGTCACAAGGTTCAGTCAGAAATTGGAGTGACATGAAGAAGCTGTTTCTGGCAAAGTTCTTCCCTGCATCCAGACCTGTGGCATAAGGCAACTGCCAGGGGAGACATTGCATGAGTATTGGGAGAGGTTTACCAAGCTGTGCTCAAGCTGCCTCCATCACCAAATAAGTGATCAGCTTTTGATACAATATTTCTATGAGGGCTTGTCACCTTCGGATAGAAGCAACATTGATTCTGCTAGTGGAGGAGCATTAGTGGATAAAACACCTGATGCTGCCAGAGATTTAATTTCCAATATGGCAGAGAATTCCCAGCAGTTTGGTGTCAGGATGATTCATTCCACCAGGGGAGTCAATGAAGTTGGTGTATCACTTGCTGACCAACAAAGAATAGTGCACAGACTTGATGAATTGACCTCCTTGGTCAGGCAATTGGCAGTGGGGCGACAAGTCTCCACACCTCAACCTGCAAGCTTGTGTGGCATTTGTGCTTGTCCATCACATCCTACAGACGCATGCCCTACGCTGCAAGACGGTGATTCTGGATTTCAGGATCCCTCTGTAGCTGCAGCAGGTGTTTTTCCTGGTCGACCCCCATACCCATCGCAGCAGCAGCCTAGATATGATCCGTACTCCAACACTTACAACCCTGGTTGGAGGGATCATCCAAAATTTTAGATATGGCAATGCTGCAGCACCACAACAGCAGTCCTCCCAACAACAGCCACAGCAACAGCAGCAGTATAGGCAACCCTGGCAACAACAGAGCCAATTTCAGCCAGCTAGGCAGGGCCAGTTTCAACAAAACAGGCCACCATTCCAGCAGCAGCCTATGCAGCCAGCCAACCCATCAACATCCAAACTTGAGCCTTCATTGGAAGATTTGGTGAAGCAGATGGCCACCAGCAACATCCAGTTCCAGCAGAGGGCAGAGTCCACCATGCAGAATCTGGAAACGCAGATTGGGCAATTGGCATCATCAGTTAGCCAGTTGCAGTCCAAGGGTTCTGGCAAACTCCCTTCACAGACAATTCCCAATCCAAATGGGAGTAATGTGAGTGCTATCTCATTGAGGTCTGGCAGATCCTTGCAAGAGCCAGCCGAGCCTCAACCTGCAAGTGAGTCCCAACCAGCAGAGGAAGCAGTTCCTAAGCCAATCAACCTTGCACCTGCGAGCAAGCTGCCTGCAGTAGCTCTTCCCTTTCCACAGAGAGCTACTCTGTCCAAGAAGCAAGATGAGGCTGAGAAGGATAGGGAGCTTCTGGAGACGTTCAGGAAGGTGGAAGTTAACATTCCCTTGCTGGATTCTATCAAGCAAATTCCTAAATATGCCAAATTTCTCAAGGAATTGTGCACCCAGAGGAGGAGGCTGAAGGGCAATGAGCGGATTAGCATGAGTCAGAATGTCTCAGCCCTTATTCAACCTCTGCCCCAGAAATGCAAGGATCCAGGGACTTTCACAATCCCCTGTGTTATAGGCAATTCCAAGTTTGAGCATGCCATGCTAGATCTAGGAGCTTCTATCAATGTCATGCCTATGTCTGTTTTTAGTTCCCTCGGGCTTAGACCCTTGAATGCCACAGGAGTTGTGATCCAGTTAGCCAACAGGAGCAGTGCTTATCCAGCTGGATTAATTGAAGATGTGTTGGTCAGAGTTGATGAGCTGATCTTTCCAACAGATTTCTACATTCTGGAGATGGAGGGACAGTCACAATCCAGCAAGGCTCCACTCATTCTGGGCAGACCATTCCTCAAGACTGCGCGGACCAAGATTGATGTGTATGCGGGCACTCTATCCATGGAGTTTGGCGATTCTGTTGTGCAGTTCAACATTTTTGATGCTATGAAGCATCCCATGGATGAGCATGCTGTTTTTCACATTGATTTGATTGATGATCTAGTTGGGGATGGGTATGATGAGTTATGTGCTGACTTCCCAAATTTGGTTGGTGTTGATGACTCTGTTCAGTGCAACTCCTGTCCTGATTGTGATGGTGATATACCTTGTTCAGTGTGTGTTGAAATATCTGCCTTCTTGAGCAGTTCTGATTCTATGTGCTGCAATTGTGGTGATTCTGTATACCCTGCTTGTTTTGAGATTGCAGCATTTTTAGAACAAAATGACTCTATTCCAGAGGCTGTAGTCATTGATGATCCTATAGAGTTAGTGGATGTGTATGAAGAGCTATGTTCTGAATTCCCTGACTTTGTGGGTATAGAGGATTACGTCCAGTGCCATTCACATGCTGTTTGTGCTGGTGATACGAGCTGTGCTATCTGTGCTGAAATTTCTACATTTTTATGTGATGGCAATCCTGCTAAATCTGATTCTAGTTCTGGTTCCGGTTCTGATTCTGCAGCTTTAGCAGATGATTCTACAGGGGCAACCCAAGACTTCGTGAGAGTGGTCTTTAACCCCGGTATCTAGCTGTGTTTGCTTAATCGGAAGATGATACCTTGAGCTTCAAGGGAGTACATTTTCTGATTATATTACTGTAATTATATTATGTTTTCTGTTTTTGCTTTTGTTTCTATTCTATTTCTATTTTCTGTTTTTGCTTTGAATTTTCTGTTTTCTAGTCTTGTTTCTAACTCTATTTTTGTTTTTAATTCAATTTTCTGTTCTTAATCTCTGCTTTATCTTACCCCACATGCGTGCGGGAAGTTTGGTCATTTCTTTGACATGCAGGTTTCAACCGCCGTAAGCCATTCTGTGAGGGAGCTAAAGAGGACATCGTGGAGGAGGTCCACTTGCAAGATGCCATCTACCTTCCCTGATAAGGATGTTTCTTCTTTCTCTTTTATTTTACTTGTCCTTATTTGCTTGATGTTCATTGTCATCTGTTGCTACTTTTTGAAGTTTTTACATTGAGGACAATGTAAAATTTAAGTGTGGGGGAGGGATTTCTGTTTAGTTGATTAGTTGATTAGTTTAGTTGATTAGCTGATTAGTTGATTAGTTTAGTTGTTTCTGTTCTTGCTGTTTTTTCTGTTTTTGTTGTTATTTTTCTGTTTTAATTACCCTCAAATGATGTTGTAGAAATTGTAAAGTTGAAAGTTTAAAGTAATTACATTTCAAGGTTCATAGCATGATTGAATAACTTGTTTTCCATCCTTAATTTTACATGCTTGGTTTTAGATGTTGGATTGATGATTAAGTTTGATAGATACATGCCTTGTGAGTTTTGAGCCTTTTAATGGATGGATTTAGCATTTGTGCCATTCTTTTTCCTTCTTGTGTGATTTCACTCATGGAATTTGTTAACTCTAGAACTTGCTTGATTCTTTTTTAGGCTACATTTTCATTTGCATACATGAACATGATTGAGGCATTCTTTCTTGATTTAGCCACTTTGCCAAATAGCCAACCTTGTATTATTTCCCTTTGATTACCCCCATTGAGCCTATTTGCCTATCTTTGATATTAGCTCATTATATGCCTATGTACAAAATACCATGTTGTTACCTTACCTTAGGGAATGGGAGAGCATTGGTTCATTGTCTTAGAGGAGCTCTTATGCTTGTGGGTAATTAATAGTACAAGTGTGGAGGTTGTGAATCCTAATGTGCAAAGTATTATGTGAAAGAAAGAAAGAAAGAAAAAAAGAACCAATTGGTTCTGAAAAAAAAAAAAATAAGAATTGTGAAAAGGAAAAGAAAAGGAAAAGGAATATGTGCAAAGGAAGGAGAATATGCTTTACACACTTGGAATTTAATGCTTGTCATTTGAGTTCCTCTCCAATGTTCTTTTATTCTCTTTGAGTTTTTTACCTTGTGATATCCGTCTTGATTCATTCCTTTACCTTTACCTTGGCCTTATTACAACCTTAAATAAAGTCCTCTTGATTTGTGTGTGCATTTGTTTGAGTAGTGGAGAAGTAGAAGATAAGCAAGCTTATGGTAGTGCATCTCTTCATGAGTTTGATTGAGTGAAGTACCAAATTTCTAAACACTTAAGGGATTGAGAGTAAGAGTATATCTTGTGAGGATCTATCATTCTTGACTTATGCTTTCCAATTGAAGTTACCTTGTTTGTTGATTTTGGATGAGAAGAAATTTTATTTCATGAATGCTGTGACTTCCTTGAATCTTTAATTGCTCATCTTACTTGTGGTATGAACTTCTGCATATCTTAAATATCATTGGGAGGTGATCCTTTAGTTTTTAAATTTGTTTTTGTTTCCTTGTTCTTGCTTTTCTTAGTTTTGGAATTCTAGTTTGCCCGAGACGTGCAAAAGCTAAGTGTGGGGGAATTTGATGAACACACTTTTTATACAATAGTTATCCCTCATACTTAGTCTTTTAAACCTCTTTTGGGCTGAATTGAGTAGACTTGGACCTCATTTGATGACCTTGGATCCATTTGTGCCTAATTGCAATTTCTAGCAATACTAAGCATTTTATGCTGTCTCTGTGTTTCATGCATATCTTGAGTTCTGGATGTCTAAAAATTCCGATTCATACCTTGTAGGAAATCTGAGAGAATTGTCTACAACTTTTTTTCAGGACTCCAAAGCCACTTCGGACGTCTAGAAGGTCATATGCAGCCTGGAAGCCAGAGAAGACATGCTGTCGTAGGATCCTGACCTACATGAAGTGTTTGGAACATAACTTGAGTTGTGAATGTCATATGGACTTGAAACTGGTACCATTGGAAAGCTAACAGACAGAGCTTCAATTGTTATGAAGACCAGTTCACCATATTTTATATTGAAGATGGTCGTATTTGCGGTAGAAGTTGGCTGATGGTTCCAGACACCTATTGGCACTTAAATGGGCCTAACTTCCTCATGACAAGTCCAAATGGGCCCAAACCAAAGCCCAATTAAAGCTAAGGCCCATGGGAACAAGTGTGCCCTAAGGGCAATTTGGGTGTGCATGTAATTTTGGAGGTCTATATCAGCACAAAGGGGCAGCCGAAATTCAAATCAAGTCATTAGATATTTTAGACAGCTTTTGAGCTTTCCTTAGTCTTTAAGTTTTCTCTGTAGATATTTTGTAAGAACTTGGCTTCTCTTGTTCATTGAGGGCTAATTCATCAAATCAATCCAGGTTTTGGCTGTTTAGATTATTGGTTTTGAGATTATGTGTTGTTGTTATTCATTTAGTTGTTAATCAAGTTCTTCAATCCTCTGAAATATTCTGTTTGAATTGCTTAATTCGAATTTGGATTTTCATATTCTGTTTGCATGTGATACAAGAGGATTGTATGGTTGGTTAATGTTTTTGAGCTTTTAGATGGATTAATTACCTTGGCTGGATCATGGACTTAGGTAAAACTGGACTTGAATGTTTGCTTAATTCATTTAGTCTTAGTTAAAACCGAATTCTGGTTGCTTAACCAGTGGACATCCATAGAACATTGAGAGGCTTCTTGATATGTTTTAAAGGCCAAGAACATGATTTATAATTGAATGGATCATTGGAAATCAAGGATGGACTAAAATCAGAATTAGTTAAGACTTGGATTGGTTGTTTTCCTTTAGGTTACCACTTACAATTAATTTCTATTAAACACTTAAACCAAACAAAACCCCCCTGTTTATATGCTTCTTAATATGATTCACTAAATAGAACAATCCTTAGGTTCAACTTAGGGCTGCCCTATGATGCAAATAGCTTAGGTAACCGACCTTAAACTTTAATTAATTTGAGGAGCCTCGGCAGCTCATCAAATTTTGGCGCCGTTGCCGGGGATTGTTCTATCTTTGAATCAATATTATTAGTAGTAAAACTGACTTTTAACTTCCCCCTAATTCACCCTGCTTGTGTTTGAGTTTTTGTTCTTTTTAGGGTTTTGGCCACTTTTTCCATAACTTTTTGGCCAAGTATCCATTCTGTTTGAGGCCAGTGGCCATTGTTTTTCTTGCTTTGAGGTTCCCCTCAATGTTTTAGGTTGTCCTTGTGTGAAACATGTTAATTTGGTTGCATTTTTCCTTGTTTTTCATTTGGTTTGACTTGATTTACTGATTTTCGGTTCTACCGTTCCGAACAAAATTTTGTGCTCCGATTGACCTGAAACTTGGTCAGTTGAAGGAAAAGGGCCTAACAACCAACAGTCACGCCTATGGTCGTGAGGTCTGTCTTTTTAAGCCAAATTTGACTATTTTGACCACTTTTCCATTTTTTAAAGATTTTTTATTTGATTTTTGAGTTCCATTTTCATCCACCTTTCTTCCTGTGGTGGTAGAAAATTTTTTAAAAATGTTTAGATACCTTTTCTAGTCCTATTTTGGTGTCTTTTTTACCTTTGTTTTGTGTTTTTGGTGTGTTTCGGTTTTAGATAAATTTTGTCAGTTTTGTGTGTTTTTCTGTGTTTTTGTGCATTGTGGTGTGTTTAGGCATTTAGCCACTTGTTTGCATGGTGTATGACTAGGTCTTCTCCTTTTGTATTGCTTGAAGTAGACCCTGAAATAGAGAGAACCTTGCATACACTTAATAGAGCACATAGGGCTGTTGATAATTTAGATCCTACCATGGCTGAAGCTAGAACTCCTATTGTTATTCCTGTTGTTGATCCTGTTGATGAAGGTAATAGAGCTGATAATGGTAATAGAGCTGGAAATAATAATAATAATAATAACATGCAAGCTGGAGACAGAACTCTTAAGGAATTGGCTACCCCTGATGTTGCTTACCAACCTTTAGGGATCCAATATCCAGAGATTGATACTGCTTTTGAATTGAAATCTGGATTGATACACTTGCTACCAAAGTTTCATGGTCTTGCAGGTGAAGATCCTCATAAACATTTAAAGGAATTCCATGTGGTGTGTTCCACAATGAGGCTACAAGGAATCTCTGAAGAGCAGATCAAGTTAAGGGCCTTCCCTTTCTCTCTTGGTTATGCAGCTAAAGACTGGCTCTTTTACTTGTCACAAGGTTAAGTCAGAAATTGGAGTGACATGAAGAAGCAGTTTCTGGCAAAGTTCTTCCCTGCATCCAGAACTGCTGCCATTCGCAAAGACATATGTGGCATAAGGCAACTGCCAGGGGCGACATTGCATGAGTATTGGGAGAGGTTTACCAAGCTGTGCTCAAGCTGCCTCCATCACCAAATAAGTGATCAGCTTTTGATACAATATTTCTATGAGGGCTTGTCACCTTCGGATAGAAGTAACATTGATTCTGCTAATGGAGGAGCATTAATGGATAAAACACCTGCTGCTACCAGAGATTTAATTTCCAATATGGCAGAGAATTCCCAACAGTTTGGTGTCAGGATGATTCATTCCACCAGGGGAGTCAATGAAGTTGGTGTATCACTTGCTGACCAATAAAGAATGGAGCACATACTTGATGAATTGACCTCCTTGGTCAAGCAATTGGTAGTGGGGCGACAAGTATCCACACCTCAACCTGCAAGCTTGTGTGGCATTTGTGTTTGTCCATCACATCCTACAAACGCATGCCCTACATTGCAAGATGGTGATTCTGGATTTCAGGATCCCTCTGTAGCTGCAGCAGGTGTTTTTCCTAGTCGACCCCCATACCAATCACAGCAGCAGCCTAGATATGATCCGTACTCCAACACTTACAACCCTGGTTGGAGGGATCATCCAAATTTTTGATATGGCAATGCTGCAGCACCACAACAGCAGTCCTCCCAACAACAGCCAATGCAACAGCAGTATAGGCAACCCTGGCAACAACAGAACCAATTTCAATCAGCCAGGCAGGGCCAGTTTCAACAAAATAGGCCACCATTCTAGCAGCAGCCTATGCAGCCAGCCAACCCGTCAACATCCAAACCTGAGCCTTCATTGGAAGATTTGGTGAAGCAGATGGCCACCAGCAACATCCAGTTCCAGCAGAGGGCAGAGTCCACCATGCAGAATCTGGAAACGTAGATTGGGCAATTGGCATCCTCAGTTAGCCAGTTGCAATCCAAGGGTTCTGGCAAACTCCCTTCACAGACAATTCCCAATCCAAATGGGAGTAATGTGAGTGCTATCACATTGAGGTCTGGCAAATCCTTGCAAGAGTCAGCCAAGCCTCAACCTGCAAGTGAGTCCCAACCCGCAGAGAAAGCGGTTCCTGAGCCAACTACCCTTGCACCTGCGAGCAAGCTGCCCGCAGTAGCTCTTCCCTTTCCACAGAGAGCTACTCTGTCCAAGAAGAAGATGAGGCTGAGAAGGATAGGGAGCTTCTGGAGACGTTCAGGAAGGTGGAAGTTAACATTCCCTTACTGGATGCTATCAAGCAAATTCCTAAATATGCCAAATTTCTCAAGGAATTGTTCACCCAGAGGAGGAGGCTGAAGGGCAATGAGTGGATTAGCATGAGTTAGAATGTCTCAGCCCTTATTCAACCTCTGCCCCAGAAGTGCAACGATCCAGAAACTTTCACAATCCCCTGTGTTATAGGCAATTCCAAGTTCGAGCATGCCATGCTAGATCTAGGCGCTTCTATCAATGTCATGCCTATGTCTATTTTCAGTTCCCTCGGGCTTGGACCCTTGAATGCCACAGGAGTTATGATTCAGTTAGCCAATAGGAGCAGTGCTTATCCAGCTGGATTAATTGAAGATGTGTTGGTCAGAGTTGATGTGCTGATCTTTCCAACAGATTTCTACATTCTGGAGATGGAGGGATAGTCACAATCCAGCAAGGCTCCACTCATTATGGGCAGACCATTCCTCAAGACTGCGCGGACCAAGATTGATGTGTATGCGAGAACTCTATCCATGGAGTTTGGCGATTCTGTTGTGCAGTTCAACATTTTTGATGCTATGAAGCATCCCATGGATGAGCATGTTGTTTTTCACATTGATGTGATTGATGATTTGGTTGAGGATGTTTACCGTCATATGTGTGCTAATTTACCTGATTTGGCTGGTTTTGATGATTCTATTCAGTGCCAATCTTGTACTGATTGTGACCGTGATTCTGGCTGTGCTATTTGTGCTGAGATCTCCACCTTTTTACGTGATGATGACTCTGGTTCCCCAGAGCTGGTAGTAGCTGCTGTTCAGGAGGAGATTCAATCTGCAGAGAATGACATTCAGCCACCCAGATTACTGCCCTCTGCAGTGCAGCCACCCAAGCTATAGCTGAAGCCTCTGCCTAAGCATCTAAAGTATGTGTATTTGGCATCTGCAGAGCAGCTTCTAGTAATTGTGGCTAACAATTT
Source organism: Cercis canadensis (assembly GCA_003255065.1). Lineage (NCBI taxonomy): Eukaryota > Viridiplantae > Streptophyta > Magnoliopsida > Fabales > Fabaceae > Cercis > Cercis canadensis. Next base: position 693,284 of record QAOA01008121.1, on the reverse strand, counting down.
ACTTCCTGAGCAAGAGGAAAGATTGCTGCGCATTCTGCGAGAGCATAAGCAAGCCATTGGCTAGACGTTAGCAGATATTCCTGGCATTAGTCCATCTACATGCATGCATCGCATATTACTTGAAGATGGCGCTAAACCAGTGTGGCAACCCCAGAGGTGATTAAACCCTCTCATCCTGGACATGGTAAAGAAAGAGGTGACCAAGCTTCTGCAAGCTGGCATCATTTATCCTATATCTGACAGCACTTGGGTGAGCCCAGTGCAGGTTATCCCGAAGAAATCCGGGGTTACAGTGGTGGCCAACCAGAACAACGAGTTACTACCTACCCGAATGCAGAACAGCTGGCGGGTTTGCATCGATTACAGGAGGCTCAATCAAGCCACCAGGAAGGATCATTACCCCCTACCGTTCATCGATCAAATGCTGGAGCGGTTAGCTGGGAAATTGCATTACTGCTTCCTGGATGGCTACACTGGGTACTTCCAGATTCATATAGCACCGGAGGATCAAGAGAAGACCACTTTTACATGTCCCTTCGGCACGTTTGCTTACCGGCGGATGCCTTTCGGCCTTTGCAACGCCCCTGGTACCTTCCAGAGGTGCATGGTAAGTATATTCTCTGATTTTTTAGAGGAGTGTATGGAGGTATTTATGGATGATTTTACTGTTTATGGTTCTTCTTTTGATGACTGTCTGAGTAGCTTAGCTAGAGTACTACACCGCTGCATTGAGACTAACCTTGTCATAAATTTTGAAAAGTGTCATTTCATGGTAGAGCAAGGTATAGTTTTAGGCCATGTAGTGTCTAGGAAAGGGGTTGAGGTAGATCCTGCTAAAATTGATGTCATTACTGCTTTATCTTACCCACATGCATGCGGGAAGTGTGGTCATTCCTTGGACATGCAGGTTTCTACCGGCGCTTTATCAGAGACTTCAGCAAGATAGTCATTCCGCCGTCTATCCTTCTGCAGAAAGATGTGGAGTTTCTGTTTGACCAGAAGTGCAAGGAAGCTTTCAACCGCCTGAAGCTAGCTCTCACCAGTACCCCTGTCATTCAGCCACCTGATTGGACACTCCCATTCGAGCTGATGTGCGACGCTTCGAACTATGCCTTGGGAGCTGTCGTGGCGCAGCGAGTGGCCAAAGTTCCCCATGTGGTTTACTATGCTTCAAGAACTCTGGATGCTGCTCAAGCGAACTACACAACCACTGAAAAAGAACTTTTATCTATTGTTTTTGCATTAGATAAGTTCAGGTCTTATTTGATAGATTCTAAGGTTGTGGTGTTTTCAGATCATACAGCTCTGAAGTATCTCTTGAAGAAACCGGATGCCAAGCCACGGCTGATTAGGTGGATGCTGCTGCTTCAAGAGTTTGACGTGGAGATTCGAGACAATAGTGGAGCAGAGAACCTAGTTGCTGACCACCTGAGCCGCATAGAGCGAGATCCTGATCCACTGCCCATTCAGGATTCCTTTCCTGACGAGCAGCTGTTAGGGCTGCATAGTGAGTTTCCATGGTATGCAGATCTTGTCAATTATCTAGCTGCCCATGTTTTGCCTAACACCTCACACGTGTCCAAATAGACAAGTTAAAGAGTGAGGCGAAATATTATGTGTGGGATGATCCCTATCTCTGGAAATTTTGTAGTGATCAAATCATTAGGAGATGTGTGCCTGATAATGAGTTTCAGTCTGTTCTTAGCTTTTGCCATACTTTTGCATGTGGTGGACATTTTGGTCCTCAACGTACGGCTAGGAAGGTCTTAGACTCTGGATTGTATTGGGTCACTTTATTTAGGGATGCACATATATTTTGTAAATCTTGTGAACAATGTCAGAGAACCGGGAACATTTCCCATAGGCATGAGATGCCCCAACAGCCTTTGCTATTCTGTGAGATTTTTGATGTCTAGGGTATTGACTTTATGGGGCCTTTTCCTGTTTCTTTCGGTTTTGTTTACATCTTACTTGCTGTGGATTATGTGTCTAAGTGGGTGGAGGCAGAAGCCACCTGTACTGATGATTCTAAAGTTGTTGTGGATTTTGTTAGATTAAACATTTTCTGCAGGTTTGGCATTCCTAGGGCCATCATCAGTGATCAGGGTTCACATTTCTGCAACCAGACCATGGCGGCTTTAATGAAGAAATATGGCGTCATGCATAAGGTTTCCACCCCTTACCACCCTCAGACCAATGGGCAAGCTGAAGTCTCCAACAGGGAGATCAAGCGTATCTTGGAGAAGACATTCCAACCTAATCGGAAGGACTAGAGTTTGCGACTCGAGGATGCTTTGTGGGCCTACCGGACTGCGTTCAAGACACCTATTGGGATGTCTCCCTACCGGATAGTTTTTGGCAAAGCCTGCCACCTTCCAGTGGAGCTTGAGCACAAGGCCTATTGGGCGGTCAAGCAGTGCAACCTTGATTTGAGCCAAGCCGGGTCCCAGAGAAAGCTTCACCTCCAAGAGCTTGAGGAGCTTCGTTTGGATGCTTATGAGAGCTCCCGCCTTTACAAGGAAAAGACCAAGCGGTTTCATGATAACATGGTGCTGAGGAAGGAGTTCTCTACTGGCCAGAAAGTTCTCTTGTATAACTCTCGCTTAAAGCTCATGCCTGGCAAGCTCCGTTCTCGGTGGCTTGGTCCGTTTGTTGTCACCAAGGTTTTTCCTTATGGTGCAGTGGAGATAGCGAGTGAGTCCACCAGCAAGGCTTTCAAGGTGAACGGGCATCGCCTCAAGCCATTTTATGAGGGCGCTCAGGAGGACATAGTGGAGGAGGTCCACTTGCACGATGCCATCTACCTCCCCTGATAAGGATGTTTCTTCTCTCTCTTTTACTTTACTTGTCCTTATGTGACTGCTTGCTATTACTTGTCATCTGTTGATACTTTTTGAAGTTTTTACATTGAGGACAATGTAAAATTTAAGTGTGGGGGAGGGATTTCTGTATATAGTTTAGTTGCTTTATTGTTTTCTGTTTAGTTGATTAGGTGTTTTCTGTGTAGTTGATTAGGTTAGTTGATTAGTTTAGTTGATTACTTTACTATTTCTGTAAATTTGTTGTTTTCTGTTTTAATTTTTTCTGTTTGTTGTTCTTGCTGTTTTTTCTGTTTTTGTTGTCATTTTTCTGTTTTAATTACCCTCCAATGATGTTATAGAATTTGTAAAGTTGTAAGTTTAAAGTAATTACATTTCAAGGTTCATAGCATGATTGAATAACTTGTTTTCCATCCTTAATTTCACATGCTTGGTTTTAGATGTTGGATTGATGATTAAGTTTGATAGATACATGCCTTGTGAGTTTTGAGCCTTTTGATGAATGGATTTGGCATTTGTGCCATTCTTTTTCCTTCTTGTGTGATTTCACTCATGGAATTTGTTAACTCTAGAACTTGCTTGATTCTTTTTGAGGCTACATTTTCATTTGCATACATGAACATGATTGAGGCATTCTTTCTTGATTTAGCCACTTTGCCAAATAGCCAACCTTGTATTATTTCCCTTTGATTACCCCTATTGAGCCTATTTGCCTATCTTTGATATTAGCTCATTATATGCCTATGTACAAAATACCATGTTGTTACCTTACCTTAGGGAATGGGAGAGCATTGGTTCATTGTCTTGGAGGAGCTCTTATGCTTGTGGGTAATTAATAGTACAAGTGCGGAGGTTGTGAATTCTAATTTGCAAAGTATTATGTGAAAGAAAGAAAAAAAGAGCCAATTGGTTCTGAAAAAAAAAATATGAATTGTGAAAAAGGAAAAGGAAAAGAAAAGGAAAGAATATGTGCAAAGGAAAGAGAATATGCTTTACACACTTGGAATTTAATGCTTGTCATTTGAGTTCCTCTCCAATGTTCTTTTATTCTCTTTGAGTTTTTACCTTGTGTTATCCATTTTGATTCACTCCTTTACCTTTACCTTGGCCTTATTACAACCTTAAATAAAGTCCTCTTGATTTGTGTGTGCATTTGTTTGAGTAGTGGATAAGTAGAAGATAAGCAAGCTTATGGTAGTGCATCTCTTCATGAGTTTGATTGAGTGAAGTACCGAATTTCTAAACACTTGAGGGATTGAGAGTAAGAGTATATCTTGTGAGGATCTATCATTCTTGACTTATGCTTTCCAATTGAAGTTACCTTGTTTGTTGATTTTTGATGAGAAGAAATTTTATTTCATGAATGCTGTGACTTCCTTGAATTTTTAATTCCTCATCTTACTTGTGGTATGAACTTCTGCATATCTTAAATATCATTGGGAGGTGATCCTTTAGTTTTGAAATTTGTCTTTGTTTCCTTGTTCTTGCTTTTCTTAGTTTTGGAATTCTAGTTTGCCCGAGACGTGCAAAAGCTAAGTGTGGGGGAATTTGATGAACACACTTTTTATGCAATAGTTATCCCTCATATTTAGTCATTTAAACCTCTTTTGGGCTGAATTGAGTAGACTTGGACCTCATTTGATGACATTGGATCCATTTGTGCCTAATTGCAATTTCCAGCAATACTAAGCATTTTATGCTGTCTCTGTGTTTTGTGCATATCTTGAGTTCTGGATGTCTAAAAATTCCAAGTCATACCTTGTAGGAAATCTGAGAGAATTGTATACAACTTTCTTTCAGGGCTCCAAAGCCAATTCGGACGTCCAGAAGGTCATATGCAGCCTGGAAGCCAGAGAAGACATGCTGTCGCAGGATCCTGACCTACATACAGTGTTTGGGCCATAACTTGAGCTGTGTATGTCATATGGACTTGAAACTAGTACCATTAGAAAGCTAACAGACAGAGCTTTAATTGTTTTGAAGACTGGTTCACCATATTTTATATTGAAGATGGTATTATTTGCGGTCGAAGTTGGCTGATGGTTCCAGACACCTATTGGCACTTAAATGGGCCTAACTTCCTCATGACAAGTCCAAATGGGCCTAAACCAAAGCCCAATTAAAGCTAAGGCCCATGGGAACAAGTGTGCCCTAAGGGCAATTTGGGTGTGCATGTAATTTTGGAGGTCTATATCAGCACAAAGGGGCAGCCGAAATTCATAATCAAGTCATTAGATATTTTAGACAACTTTTGAGCTTTCCTTATTCTTTAAGTTTTCGCTTTAGATATTTTGTAAGAACTTGGCTTCTCTTGTTCATGGAGGGCTAATTCATCAAATCAATCCAGGTTTTGGCTGTTTTGATTATTGGTTTTGAGATTATGTGTTGATGTTATTCATTTAGTTGTTAATCAAGTTCTTTCAATCCTCTAAAATATTCTGTTTGAATTGTTTAATTCGGATTTGGATTATTCATGTGTTTATTGCTCAATTGGATATGATAAAAGAGGATTGTATGGTTGATTAATGTTTCTGAGCTTTTCGATGGATTAATTACCTTAGCTGGATCATGGACTTAGGTGAAACTAGACTTGAATGTTTGCTTAATTCATTTAGTCTTAGTTAATTCCGAATTCTGGTTGCTTAACCAGTGGACATCCATAGAGGACTGAGAGGCATCTTGATGTTTTCTAAGGCCAAGAACATGGTTAATAATTGAATGGATCATTGGAAATCAAGGATGGATTAAAATCAAAATCAGTTAAGACTTGGATTGGTTGTTTTCTCTAAAAGTTTACCACTTACAATTAATTTCTGTTAATCACATAAACAAACAAAACCCCCCTGTTGGTATGTTTCTAAATATGATTCACTACTCAGAATAATCCTTAGGTTCGACTTAGGGTTGCCTTATGCTACAAGTAGCTTAGGTAATTGACCTTAAACTTTAATTAATTTGAGGAGCCTCGGCAGCTCATCAGTGACGTGTCACTCGAGGACTGCTTTCTTGCGCCTCACTCTTCTCGTTCGTTGACCGGTTTTCTTGTGCGTCACTCTATCTCCCCCCGTGAGAATTGCTCTCTCTTGAGCGTCAATCTTTACTTCCCGAGGTTTTTTTCCTTTCCTGCGCATCACGCCACTTGCTTTTACATTGTTTTCTTGCCCGCCACTCCATCTCCCCCGAGGAGTTCGTTCTTGTATGACACACTTTGTTCACTGGTGGATTACTTTCTTGCTTGCGCGTCACTCCATCTCCCCCAAGGACTGCTGTCTTGTGTGTTACTCTACTCGCTTGTAGAATGGTTTCTTGCGCGTGACTCTATCTCCCCTGAGAATTGCTTTCTTGCCACGTCAATCCATCGCCCCCGAGAATTGCTTTCTTGCATGCCAATCCATCTCCCCCGAGGACTACTTTCTAGTACGTCGCTCTAATAACTTGTGTTTTGCTTTCTTACGCAGCACTCCAATTGCCCTGAAAACTGCTCCCGTGTTCGTCACTCCTCCGCCCCGTGGGATTGTTTTTCTTCTACGTCATTCTTCTCACCAGTGGATTCTTTTCTTGTGAGTCAAGTCGAGTAATCGTTCTATCCCGAGGACTACTTTCTTGCGTGTCACACAATCTCCTCCTAGCATTGCTTTCTGGCTCATCACTCCATCTTGCCGGTTGGTTGCTTTCTTGCTCGTCAAGCCACTCACTTGTAGATTGGTTTCTTGCGCGTCACTCCATCTCGCCCAAGGACTGCTTTCTTGTATATGACATTCCACTTGTCGGTTTCTTGCACGTCACTCCATCTCCCCCAGGAATTGCTTTCTTGTGCGACACCGACAGATTAGTTTCTTTTGGTTGACGTGTCGCTCGAGGACTGCTTTCTTGTGCCTTACTCTACTCGTTTGTTGACCGGTTTTCTTGTGCGTCACTCTATCTCCCCCCGTGAGAATTGCTCTCTCTTGAGCGTCAATCTTTACTTCCCCGAGGATTGCTTTCTTACGCATAACGCCACTCGCTTTTAGATTGTTTTCTTGCGCGTCACTCCATCTCCCCCGAGGAGTTCATTCTTGTATGACACACTCTGTTCACTGGTGGATTACTTTCTTGCTTGCGCGTCACTCCATCTCCCCTAAGGACTGCTGTCTTGTGTGTCACTCTACTCGCTTGTAGAATAGTTTCTTGCGCGTGACTCTATCTCCCCTGAGAATTGCTTTCTTGCCACGTCAATCCATCACCCCCGAGAATTGCTTTCTTGCACGCCAATCCATCTCCCCCGAGGACTGCTTTCTAGTGCGTCGCTCCAATAACTGGTGGCTTGCTTTCCTACGCAGCACTCCAGCTGCCCCGAAGACTGCTCCCGTGCTCATCACTCCTTCGCCCCGTGGAGTTGTTTTTCATCTACGCCATTCTTCTCACCGGTGGATTCCTTTCTTGCGAGTCAAGTCGAGTACTCGTTCTATCCCGAGGACTGCTTTCTTGCGTGTCGCACAATCTCCTCCTAGCACTATGATGAACACACTTTTTATACAATAGTTATCTCTCATATTTAGTCTTTTAAACCTCTTTTGGGCTTAATTGAGTAGACTTGGACCTCATTTCATGACTTTGGATCCAATTGTGCCTAATTGCATTTTCAGCAATACTAAGCATTATATGCTGTCTCTGTGTTTCATGCATATCTTTAGTTCTGAATGTCGAAAAATTCCGAGTCATACCTTGTAGAAAATCTGAGAAAATTATCTAAAACTTTCATTCAGGGCTCCAAAGCCAATTCGGAAGTCCAGAAGGTCATATGCAGCCTGGAAACCAGAGAAGACATGCTGTCACAGGATCCTGACCTACATGCAGTGTTTGGGCCATAACTTGCGTTGTAAATGTCATATGGACTTGAAACTGGTCCCATTGGAAAGCTAACAGAAAGAGATTCAATTGTTATGAATACTGGTTCACCAGATATTATAGTGTAGAGGGTATTATTTGCGGTCAAATTTGGCTAATGGTTCCAGAAACCTGTTGGCACTTAAATGGGCCTAACTTCCTCATGACAAGTCCAAATGAGCCCAAACCAAAGCCCAATGGAAGCTAAGGCCCATGGGAACAAGTGTGCCCTAAGGGAAATTTGGGTGTGCATGTAATTTTGGAGGTCTATATGTTCAAGAGAAGGCAGCCGAAAATCATAATTAGGGCATTAGGATATTTTAGACAGCTTTCTAGTTTTTCTTAGTCCTTAAGTTTTCTCTCTAGATATTTTGTAAGAACTTGGCTTCTCTTGTTCATGGAGGGCTAATTCATCAAATCAATCCAGGTTTTGGCTGTTCTGATTATTGATTTTGAGATTATGCTTTAATTGTTATTCATTCAATGATTAATCTACTTCTTGCTTCCTCTAAACTATTATGTTTGAATTGTTAAATTCGAATTTGGATCTTCATGTGTGATTGCTTAATTGCATGTGAATAAAGAGGAACTTAAAGGTTGATTAATGTGTCTGAGCTTTTGGATGGATTAATTACCTTGGCTGGATCATGAACTTAGGTAAAACTAGACTTGAATGTTTGCTTAATTCATTTAGTCTTAGTTAATTCTAAATTCTGGTTGCTTAACCAATGGACATCCATAGAGGACTGAGAGGCGTCTTGATGTTTTCTAATGCCAAGAACATGGTTAATAATTGAACGGATCATTGGAAATCAAGGATGGATTAAAATCAGAATCAGTTAAGACTTGGATTGATTGTTTTCTCTAAAAGTTTACCACTTACCATTAATTTCCGTTAATCACATGAACAAACAAAACCCCCATGTTGATATGTTTCTAAATATGATTCACTACTCAAAATAATCCTTAGGTTCGACTTAGGGCTGCCTTATGCTACAAATAGTTTAGGTAATTGACCTTAAACTTTAATTAATTTGAGGAGCCTCGACAGCTCATCAAATTTTGGCTCCGTTGCCGGGGATTATTCTAGTTTTGATCAATCTTATTAGGAGTGTACTTTACTGCTAACCCTTCATAAACCCCCCTTTGTTGTTTTGTCTTGGTAGTTTTTGGTGAAAACGGGTGATTTTAGGCAAATTTTTCAGAAAATTTTGTACGAATTTTTTAGCCCAGAATGACCTGAGAATTGGTCAGTTAAAGGAAAATGTCCTGACAAACACCTCACCCTATTTTGGCCAAATTCCATCGTTTAGATCACGTTTTCAATTTTTTAATATTTTTTATTTGATTTTTGACTTCCATTTTCATCTAGTTTTCAAGTTGTGGTGGTCTCATAATTTTTAAAAATGTGTAGATACCTTAATTAGAATTATTTTGTTGTGTTTTTGCCTTTGTTTTATGCATTTTGTGTGTTTATCTTTTAGTTCAATTCTGTCACTTTTTGTGTGGNGTTTTAGTTCAATTTTGTCACTTTTTGTGTGATTTTGTGTTTTGTTGTGTTTTTTGTTGTGTTTTGTTGTTCTATCACTTTTTGTTCATGGTGCATACTAGGTTCCCCTACTACTGAAAGAGTCAAAGAGGTTGTTGCATCACTTTCTGACACACAGAGGATGGACCATAGACTTGATGAATTGACATCTTTGGTGAGACAATTGGCAGTGGGACAACAAGCACCGAAACCAGCCATGCAACCAATCCAGCAGCCTAGATATGATCCATACTCCAACACTTATAACCCTGGTTGGAGGGATCATCCAAATTTCAGATATGGCAATGTTGCAGCACCACAACAGCAGTCCTCCCAACAACAACAGAGCCAGTTTCAACAAACTAGGCCACCATTCCAGCAGCAGCCTATGCCACCAGCTCACCCGTCAACATCCAAACCTGAGCTTTCATTGGAAGATTTGGTGAAGCAGATGGCCACCAGCAACATCCAGTTCCAGCAGAGGGCAGAGTCCACCATGCAGAATCTGGAAACACAGATTAGACAATTGGCATCATCTGTGAGTCAATTGCAATCTCAGGGTTCTGGTGCACTTCCTTCTCAGACCATGGAGTTTGGAGACTCTGTTGTGCAATTCAATATTTTTGAGCCTATGCAGCATGCCATGGATGAGCACTCTATCTTTCACATTGATTTGATTAATGATCTAGTTGGGGATGGGTATGATGAGCTCTGTGCTGACTTCCCTGATTTGGTTAGTGTGGATGACTCTGTTCGGTGCCCTTCCTGTCCTGATTGTGATGGTGATGTACCTTGTGCAGTATGTGCTGAGATATCTGCCTTTTTGAGCAATACTGATTCTATGTGCTGCAATTGTGGTGATTCTGTTTGCCCTGCTTGTTCTGAGATTGCAGCATTTTTAGAACGAGATGACTCTATCAAAAAGGCTGTGGTCATTGATGATCCTGCAGAGTTAGTGGATGTGCATGAGGAGCTATGTTCTGAATTCTCTGACTTTGTGGGTATAGAGGATTATGTTCAGCATCATTCACATGTTGTTTTTTATGGTGATATGAGCTGTGCTATCTGTGCTGAAATTTCTACATTTTTAAGCGATGGTCATCCTGGTGAATCTGAATCTAGTTCTGTTTTCTAGTCTTGTTTTTAATTCTATTTTTGTTTTTGTTACTGTTTTCTGTTCATGTTATTTTCAATTTTCTGTTCTTGATGTTTGCTTTATCTTACCCCACATGCGTGCGGGAAGTTTGGTCATTTCTTGGACATGCAGGTTTCAACCGCCGCAAGCCATTCTGTGAGGGAGCTCAAGAGGACATCGTGGAGGAGGTCCACTTGCAAGATGTCATCTACCTTCCCTGATAAGGATGTTTCTTCTCTTTCTTTTATTTTACTTGTCCTTATTTGCTTGATGTTCATTGTCATGTGTTGCTACTTTTAGCAGTTTTTACATTGAGGACAATGTCAAATTTAAGTGTGGGGGAGGTTTACATTCTGTTTTTCTGTTTTTGTGTCTGTTTTTAATTCTGTTTTTAGTTTTTAGTTTTTTGTCATTTCTTTTTTTATGTTTCTGTTTTGATTTTCTGCTTTTAGTTATGTTTGTTGTTTCTGTTTAGTATATTGTTTTGCTGTTTTTAGTCTCTTTGCTGTTTTCTGTTTAATTGTCAAATTTTTTCTGTTTTAATTACCTTCCAATGATGTTTTAGGGAATAATTTTATGAAGTTGTAAGTTTAAAGTAATTACATTTCAAGGTTCATAGCATGATTGAATAACTTGTTTTCCATCATTAATTTCACATGCTTGGTTTTAGATGTTGGATTGGTGATTAAGTTTGATAGATACATGCATGCCTTGTGAGATTTTGAGCTTTTGATGAATGGATTTAGCAAATGTGTCATTCTTTTCCTTCTTGTGTGATTTCACTCATGGAACTTGTTCACTCTAGAACTTGCTTTGATTCTCTTTTTTAGGCTACATTTTCATTTGCATACATGAACATGATTGAGGCATTCTTTCTTGATTTAGCTACTTTGCCAAATAGCCAACCTTGTATTATTTTCCTTTGATTACCCCCATTGAGCCTATTTGCCTATCTTTGATCTTAGCTCATCAAATGCCTAAAAAAAAAAAACCATGTTATTACCTTACCTTAGGGAATGGGAGAGCATTGGTTCATTGTCTTGGAGGAGCTCTTATGCTTGTGGGTAATTAATAGTACAAATGTGGAGGTTGTGAATTCTAATGTGCAAAGTATTATGTGAAAGAAAGAAAAAAAGAGCCAATTGGTTCATTAAAAAAAAAAAATCTAAATTGTGAAAAAGGAAAGGAAAAAGAAAAGGAATGAGTATGTGAAAAGAAAAGAGAGTATGCTTTACATGTTTAGAAATTGGGAAAAGTTTCATGCTTGTTAATTGAATTCCTCCCCAATGCTCTTTTATTCTCTTAGGGTACTTAGCTTGTCATATCCATATTATTCCTACCCTTTACCTTGACCCTATTACAACCTTGAATAAAGTCCTCTTGATTTGTGTATGCATTTGTTTGAGTGGTGGAGAAGTAGAAGATAAGCAAGCTTATGGTAGTGCATTTCTTCATGAGTTTGATTGAGTGAAGTACCTAATTTCTAAACACTTGAGGGATTGAGAGTATATATGATGAGCTGCCGAGGCTCCTCAAATTAATTAAAGTTTAAGGTCGATTTACCTAAGCTACTTGTAGCATAAGGCAACCCTAAGTCGAACCTAAGGATTATTCTGAGTAGTGAATCATATTAAGAAGCATATCAATAGGGGGTTTTGTTTGTTCATGTGATTAACAGAAATTAATGGTAAGTGGTAAAGTTTTAGGGAAAACAACCAATCCAAGTCTTAACTGATTCTGATTTTAATCCATCCTTGATTTCCAATGATCCATTCAATTATTAACCATGTTTTTGGCCTTAGAAAACATCAAGAAGCCTCTCAGTCCTCTATGGATGTCCACTGGTTAAGCAACCAGAATTCGGAATTAACTAAGACTAAATGAATTAAGCAAACATTCAAGTCTAGTTTTACCTAAGTCCATGATCCAGCCAAGGTAATTAATCCATCCAAAAGCTCAGAAACATTAATCAACCTTTAAGTTCCTCTTTATTCACATGCAATTAAGCAATCACACATGAAGATCCAAATTCGAATTTAACAATTCAAACAGAATAGTTCAGAGGAAGCAAGAAGTAGATTAATCATTGAATGAATAACAATTAAAGCATAATCTCAAAATCAATAATCAGAACAGCCAAAACCTAGATTGATTTGATGAATTAGCCCTCCATGAACAAGAGAAGCCAAGTTCTTACAAAATATCTAAAGAGAAAACTTAAAGACTAAGGAAAGCTCAAAAGCTGTCTAAAATATCTAATTGACTTGATTCTCATTTTCGGCTGCCTCCTTTTGCAGATATAGACCTCCAAAATTACATGCACACCCAAATTGTCCTTAGGGCACACTTGTTCCCATGGGCCTTAGCTTTAATTAGGCTTTGGTTTGAGCTCATTTGGACCTGTCATGAGGAAGTTAGGCCCATTTAAGTGCCAACAGGTTTCTGGAACCATCAGCCAACTTCGACCGCAAATAATACCATCTTAAATATAAAATCTGGTGAACCGGTCTTCATAACAATTGAATCTCTGTCTGTTCGCTTTCCAATGGTACCAGTTTCAAGTCCATATGACATACACAGATCAAGTTATGGCCTAAACACTACATGTAGGTCAGGATCCTGCGACAACATGTCTTCTCTGGATTCCAAGCTGCATATGACCTTCTGGACTTCCGAATTAACTTTGGAGCCCTGAACAAAAGTTGTAGAAAATTCTCTCAGCTTTCCTACAAGGTATGACTCGGAATTTTTAGACATACAGAACTCAAGATATGCATGAAACACAGAGACAGCATAAAATGCTCAGTATTGCTGGAAATTACAATTAGGCACAAATGGATCCAAAGTCATCCAATGAGGTCCAAGTCTATTCAATTCAGCCCAAAAGAGGTTTAAAAGACTAAATATGAAGGGTAAATATTGTATAAAAAGTGTGTTCATCAAATTCCCCCACACTTAGCTTTTGCACGTCTCGGGCAAACTATAATTCCAAAACTAAGAAAAGGAAGAACAAGGAAACAAAAACAAAGTTAAAAACTAAAGGATCACCTCCCAATGATATTTATGATATGCAGAAGTTCATACCACAAGTAAGATGAGCAATTAAAAATTCAAGGAAGTCACAACATTCATGAAATAAAATTTCTTCTCATCCAAAATCAACAAACAAGGTAACTTTAATTGGAAAGCATAAGTCAAGAATGATAGATCCTCACAAGATATACTCTCAATTCCTCAAGTGTTTAGAAATTAGGTACTTCACTCAATCAAACTCATGAAGAGATGCACTACCATAAGCTTGCTTATCTTCTACTTCTCTACTACTCAAACAAATGCACACACAAATCAAGAGGACTTTATTTAAGGTTGTAATAAGACCAAGGTAAAGGTAAAGGAATGAATCAAAATGAATATCACAAGGTAAAAACTCAAAGAGAATAAAAGAGCATTGGAGAGGAACTCAAATGACAAGCATTAAATTCCAAGTGTGTAAAGCATATTCTCCTTCCTTTGCACATATTCTTTCCTTTTCTTTCCCTTTTCCTTTTTCACAATTCAGAATTTTTTTTTTTTTTAAAGAACCAATTGGCTCTTTTTTTCTTTCTTTCTTTCTTTCACATAATACTTTGCACATTAGAATTCAGAACCTCCACACTTGTACTATTAATTACCCACAAGCATAAGAGCTCCTCCAAGACAATGAACCAATGCTCTCCCATTCCCTAAGGTAAGGTAACAACATGGTATTTTTGTACATAGGCATATAATGAGCTAAGATCAAAGATAGGCAAATAGGCTCAATGGGGGTAATCAAAGGGAAATAATACAAGGTTGGCTATTTGGCAAAGTAGCTAAATCAAGAAAGAATGCCTCAATCATGTTCATGTATGCAAATGAAAATGTAGCCTCAAAAAGAATCAAGCAAGTTCTAGAGCGAACAAGTTCCATGAGTGAAATCACACAAGAAGGAAAAGAATGGCACATTTGCTAAATCCATTCATCAAAAGCTCAAAATCTCACAAGGCATGCATGTATCTATCAAACTTAATCACCAATCCAACATCTAAAACCAAGCATGTGAAATTAAGGATGGAAAACAAGTTATTCAATCATGCTATGAACCTTGAAATGTAATTATTTTAAACTTACAACTTTACCAATTCTATAACATCATTGGAGGGTGATTAAAAGAGAAAAATAACAACAAAAATAGAAAAAACAGCAAGAACAACAAACAGAAAAATTAAAACAGAAAACAACAAATTTACAGAAATAATAAAGTAATCAACTAAACTAATCAACTAACCTAATCAACTAAACTAATCATCTAATCTAATCAACTAAACAGAAAATAATAAAGCAGCTAAACTATACAGAAATCCCTCCCCCACACTTAAATTTTACATTGCCCTCAATGTAAAAACTTCAAAAAGTAGTAGCATATGACAATTAATAGCAAGCAATCACATAAGGACAAGTAAAGTAAAAGAGAGAGAAGAAACTTCTTTATCAGGGGAGGTAGATGGCATCTTGCAAGTGGACCTCCTCCACTATGTCCTCCTGAGCGCCCTCATAAAATGGCTTGAGGCGATGCCTATTCACCTTGAAAGCCTTGCTGGTGGACTCACTCGCTATCTCCACTGCACCATAAGGAAAAACCTTGGTGACAACAAATGGACCAAGCCACCAAGAACGGAGCTTGCCAAGCATGAGCTTTAAGCGAGAGTTATACAAGAGAACTTTTTGGCCAGTAGAGAACTCCTTCCTCAGCACCATGTTATCATGAAACCGCTTGGTCTTTTCCTTGTAAAGGCGGGAGCTCTCATAAGCATCCAAACGAAGCTCCTCAAGCTCTTGGAGGTGAAGCTTTCTCTGGGACCCGGCTTGGCTCAAATCAAGGTTGCACTGCTTGACCGCCCAATAGGCCTTGTGCTCAAGCTCCACTGGAAGGTGGCAGGCTTTGCCAAAAACTATCCGGTAGGGAGACATCCCAATAGGTGTCTTGAACGCAGTCCGGTAGGCCCACAAAGCATCCTCGAGTTACAAACTCCAGTCCTTCCGATTAGGTTGGACTGTCTTCTCCAAGATACGCTTGATCTCCCTGTTGGAGACTTCAGCTTGCCCATTGGTCTGAGGGTGGTAAGGGGTGGAAACCTTATGCATGATGCCATATTTCTTCATTAAAGCCGCCGTGGTCCAGTTGCAGAAATGTGAACCCTGATCACTGATGATGGCCAGAGGAATGCCAAATCTGCAGAAAATGTTTGATCTAACAAAATCCACAACAACTTTAGAATCATTAGTACGGGTGGCTTTCGCCTCCACCCACTTAGACACATAATCCACAACAAGTAAGATGTAAACAAAACCGAAAGAAACAGGAAAAGACCCATAAAGTCAATACCCCAGACATCAAAAATCTCACAGAATAGCAAAGGCTGCTGGGGCATCTCATGCCTATGGGAAATGTTCCCGGTTCTCTGACATTGTTCACAAGATTTACAAAATATATGTGCATCCCTAAATAAAGTGACCCAATACAATCCAGAGTCCAAGACTTTCCTAGCCGTATGTTGAGGACCAAAATGTCCACCACATGCAAAGGTATGGCAAAAGCTAAGAATAGACTGAAACTCATTATCAGGCACACATCTCCTAATGATTTGATCACTACAAAATTTCCAGAGATATGGATCATCCCACACATAATATTTTGCCTCACTTTTTAACTTGTCTATTTGGGCACGTGTGAGGTGTGAGGGCAAAGCATGGGCAGCTAAATAATTGACAAGATCTGCATACCATGGAAACTCACCATGCAGCCCTAACAGCTGCTTGTCAGGAAAGGAATCCTGAATGGGTAGTGGATCAGGATCTCGCTCTATGCGACTCAGGTGGTCAGTAACCAGGTTCTCTGCTCCACTCTTGTCTTGGATCTCCACATCAAACTCTTGAAGCAGCAGCATCCACCTAATCAGTCGTGGCTTGGCATCCGGTTTCTTCAAGAGATACTTCAAAGATGTATGATCTGAAAACACCACAACCTTAGAATCTATCAAATAAGACCTGAACTTATCTAATGCAAAAACAATAGATAAAAGTTCTTTTTCAGTGGTTGTGTAGTTCGCTTGAGTAGCATCCAGAGTTCTTGAAGCATAGTAAACCACATGGGGAACTTTGGCCACTCGCTGCGCCAAGACAGCTCCCAAGGCATAGTTTGAAGCGTCGCACATCAGCTCGAATGGGAGTGTCCAATCAGGTGGCTGAATGACAGGGGTACTAGTGAGAGCTAGCTTCAGGCGGTGGAAAGCTTCCTTGCATGTCCAAGGAATGACCGCACTTCCCGCACGCATGTGGGGTAAGATAAAACAGTAATGACATCAATTTTAGCAGGATCTACCTCAACCCCTTTCCTAGACACTACATGGCCTAAAACTATACCTTGCTCTACCATGAAATGACACTTTTCAAAATTTAAGACAAGGTTAGTCTCAATGCAGCGGTGTAGTACTCTAGCTAAGCTACTCAGATAGTCATCAAAAGAAGAACCATAAACAGTAAAATCATCCATAAACACCTCCATACACTCCTCTAAAAAATTAGAGAATATACTTACCATGCACCTCTGGAAGGTACCAGGGGCATTGCAAAGGCCGAAAGGCATCCACCGGTAAGCAAATGTGCCGAAGGGACATGTAAAAGTGGTCTTCTCTTGATCCTCCGGTGCTATATGAATCTGGAAGTACCCAGTGTAGCCATCTAGGAAGCAGTAATGCGATTTCCCAGCTAACCGCTCCAGCATTTGATCGATGAACGGCAGGGGGTAATGATCCTTCTTGGTGGCTTGATTGAGCCTCCTGTAATCGATACAGACCCGCCAGCTGTTCTGCACTCGGGTAGGTAACAACTCGTTGTTCTGGTTGGCCACTGATGAGCTGCCGAGGCTCCTCAAATTACTTAATGTTTTAGGTCGGTTACCTAGCTTTTTGCAGCATAGGACAGCCCTAAGTTGAACCTAAGGATTGTTCTATTTAGTGAATCATATTAAGAAGCATGTAAATAGGGGGGTTTTGGTGGTTTAAGTGCTTGACAGAAATTAATTGAAAGTGGTGAAGTTTAAGAGAAAGCAACCAATCCAAGTCTTTACTAATTCTGATTTAAGTTCATCCTTGATTTCTAATGATCCATTCAATTATTAACCATGCTCTTGGCCTTTAAAACATATCAAGAAGCCTCTCAATGTTCTATGGATTCCACTGGTTAAGCAACCAGAATTCGGTTTTAACCAAGTCCAAATGAATTAAGCAAACATTCAAGTCTAGTTTTACCTAAGTCCATGATCCAGCCAAGGTGATTAATCCATCCAAAAGCTCAGAAACANAAAAGCCATATATTGAATGTGTTTGAGGAATTTAGATATATTTAGTTCTTTTTGTACTACAAAAATAATATATAAATTATTTTAGAAATATTATTCATACATTTTAAATTTATATCATTTCATATATTATAAATTTTTAAATATAGATCATTCAAGAAAATGTTTTAAATAGACTTAAATAAAATTGTAAAGTATAAATTGAATTGATTTCTCTTTGTATAAAATGTTATGGATTTAAGGAATATAAATAATAGTTCTTATAACCTTTTACTATAAATAAGGTATATGACCACTATTAATGCCAATTATCTTTCGAAAAAGCAGATACATTTGGGAAATAAGAAAATATAAAATGAGATTGTCTCATTGCCATATAATGGAAATGAAAGTGAACCATAAACTCTGTGGGGGAAAAAGGGAAGCGTGGAGCATGACAGTTTGTTTGGGTGTGTTATGATGATGACACAGCTGTCTATGATATGGTGGAATTAGTTGACATCAAAGCATAGTTGGGTTTGATCGATGTAATTATCGAATGTCTGATCTTGACCATTAACTTGCTACTAAGTGGGGTCAAGGGTAGCAAAACGACATAGACAATAATTAGAGAGGAGTCATGTTATTAAACACACATAATTATCACTAAACTATACTGTTCTAGGTCTTATTATAAGTGTTTATATGCAGATAAAATTATATTTTGATAAACTTATGTAAATAACTTATTATCCTCTAAAAAATTATCTTTAGCTTTTTTTACGAAGTTATTTTTGAAAAGTTTTAGGAAAAAATCCTTACAGAAGCTCATAACATGATTTTAGAATTTATTAGAGGCTACACGAAATGGAGTAATTTATCCTCTTGCAAAATATCACTCCATTATAAAAGATCATGTGCTCAACCATTTGAATGTTCACTTAAGGACTTTTCAAATTCATCTTGAATTATAAAACTTAATATATAATTCTTTTTTTTTTTTGACAATTTATTGATCACATTCAATTTTTGTGCAATAGGTCTCTGCAATTGAAAAATCTATTTCCAATGGAGTAAAGGTACCAGAACTTTAGATCGCAACACTAATTGAGATGCTTATGAGACAAGCAATCAAATTAGATTGCATTTCTACAGAAGGAGATGCTTCTACCCAGAAAAGCTTGCAGGTATTAACCATGCACTCATATATATCCATAATTCATTGACTTTTATTGATTCATTCCTCAAATATAGAAAAAAAGAAAGCAATTCTAGAACCTAGAGAATAATTAGCTATAAGCTGAATGTGCGTTGGTTGCTTTTTCAGGGCAAGAGAGTACAAAAATGTGTTGAAACCCTTGATGCACTGAAGATATCTAATGCAAGAATAAAGCCTGTTGTTGTTACAACCAAGTGGGAGACCTTTGATCCTCCCCCATCCACCACCCAATGGGAACTATTTGATTAGGTTTTCTCTCTTTCTTCTACTCTCTTGCTTTCTCTGTTTCTCCTATATGTCTATGCTTGTTTACATGTACAATTAGCTCAAGAGATCACAAACGAGTTACAATACTTATACCCGCTTGTTTATATGTACAATTAGCTCGAGAGATCACAAACGATACAATACTTATACCCCTTGTATTTTTCCAATAACTTTGTGGATATGTCATATTATGGTCATAAATAACAAACTTTTTCATCCAAAATGCATTATATATCTTAAAAATGCATTTGAAATGGGTGCTGAAAATGCTTATAATGCGCATTTTTCTAAATATTTTTTCTATTTTTGTATATCCGATATATGTTATGTATTTTCACTAGTGGTTTGGAATAGAATAAAAATCTTTAGTTTGAGTGATTGTAAATTATTAATTGAAATGATTTGAAAAAAAAAACAGTCTATCTTCAGTAGTTGCCTCCTTACTTTATGTCAAATAAATTATGTCATGAGTTTAATAATTATCATGCACATAATATTCTGCACAAAAGATAAGAACAATTAATTATAATAAGTTACATCAAAGTTAACCAAAATTATTAGATTAAACTATGGTTGCCTATCTTTTTTGGCCTACATAAATACAAGTAAAACAAAAGCAGGAACACAATAAATAAATAAAAAAAGAAAAAAAGAAAAAAGAAGAGATACATAAAAGCACTGAATGATCATCGACCATCCTCAATTTCAAATGCCATTTGGTTCTGTGTGGTATAATAAGAAGCAGAAACACCGGTACCATCAGCACCATATGCATTAGCCAACTGACCAAGTAAATATTCATTTTCTTCTGATTTCACTTCACCTTTGACCCATGGATGTTTCTGCATGGCAATGACACCTTTAAATTCCATTGCTACTTTGTTCATGGTTGGCCTTTCCTCTCATAATACTCTCACACACCTCCTTGCCAACAAAGCAACTTCCTTAACCTGCTCTACATTACTCTGGTTCAACACTCGTGTGTCAAGAAGTTCCATCAAACAGTCTTCTTTCATTGATAACACAAAGTGCACAACCAAAGTTTTCTTCTGCTCCGGCCAACAGAATTAAATTGCTTTCTTTCCTGTCAGTAGCTCAATAAGCACAACCCCGAAACTATAAACATCACTCTTCTCATTCAACTGACATGTCTGGAGGTACTCGGGTCCAAGTATCTCGGAGTGCGTTGCACAAGAGTGGAAACCTAAGTTTGATCTAGAGGAACCAACCTTGAAGCTCCAAAATCAGACACTTTGCTTTGTCGTTGTTGTCTAAAAGTATGTTACTAGATTTTATATCCCTGTGAATTACTGGAATAGAAGTAGCCGAGTGCAAATATGAAACAGCCTCAGCTATTTCTGCAGCTATACTTAACCTATTTTCCCAAGGAAGAGAAGGTGCATTCTTTGCTGGATCAATACGGTCAAAAAGGTTGCCATTGGACACAAATTCATAAACTAATAGGGGAGCCTCTGTTTCTAGACAACACCCCAAAAGTTTCACCACATTCCTGTTGTTGATTTGAGAAAGCACAACCATCTCATTGATAAAATCTTTAACTTGTCTCTGGTCTCCTCCTCCCATTCTTGACTTCTTGATGGCAACTATTTGGTTATTTGGTAAAGTACCCTTGTAAACTATCCCTTGTCCTCCACGGCCAAGTATTCGACTTTCATGGAAGTTGTTTGTAGCCTTGGCAAGCTCAACTTCTGTAAATATCTTGGTTCTTTCACATTGTCTTTGCAGTTTAAAAAGTTGCTCTTGCAATAGAAACCCTCCATTTTGCTCAAAGCATTTTTCCCGAAGTTGTTTAACTATTCTTTGCTTGTGTTCTAACGAAAACGTCAAAATGAAAAGAACCAAGAAGCCTATGCTTATGCCTGCAAGAAATTTTAATTTAATTTAAGATGTTATTTGAAGTAATAGAATGTTCTGACATTAAATTTTGCAGGATCCAAGTGATAGGCTATTTACCTAGTGCTATTTCAATGATAAGCTCTTTATTAGATTTAACCTCTAAAAAGCGGCCATATCCATCTTTCTTGCCGTCTCCTTTATATCCTTGTGGACAAGAGCAATTATAACCCCCATCAAAATTGTGGCATGTCATATTGCAAGGACTCATCGTGCTGCACTCATCAACATCTGTGAAAGCATTGCGCAATTAATCATTAAATTTGCATAATACGTGTCTTTAATAGTCAGAAGGCAAGTGCCCCGAAACTAATCTCTGTAGACTTGTTAAAATGAGGAGAGTTAAAGAGAAAACAAACAATTAAATAAATAAATAGGAGAAGGGTGGTAGACATGTTAATTAGGAGATAGATTTATTGGCTCAATTCTTGCTTCCTGTTGATGTCCAGAACATCAAGAGTATTCCCGTTAGCTGCTGTCAACAAGATGATTTTTGGTGTTTGCATTATGAGAAGGATGGCCAATTCTCAGTTTGTAGTGCTTACTACCCGGATATACAATTGTGCAGAGTTTTCAACTTGACAGGGTTTTGGTTGCTACTCTTCTACAAATTTGGAATCTTTCGTGGTGTTAGGTTTGGAAGATTAATGTTCCTAATAAATTAAAATTATTTTTGTTAAATATAAAATTATTCATAAATATTTACCTAATAATTTAAGATTTTGAGTTGAATTATTAATTTCTTAACATAATAAGCGGCCAAGAAATTGATGCTTTGGTTGTAGAAATAAATTGTAAATGGCTACCTTTGAAATTGACAAAGGGTGTTCGAGATGTTTCAGAGGTTGGTTTTGTTCATTCTTTACTCAAACTATATATATACACACCTAGTAGAGATCAAGTTTGTCCTTAGCTAGATCTGGTAATGAGGTTGCTCATCACTTAGCTAGATGGGCATTGGGATAGATTGTAAGGTCCATTAGGTTGAAGAAATACTTACTTTTGGTTCTTGTGTCAATGAGCAATAGAATTCATTTCAGTTCAAAAACAAATAAAGAAAGAAAATAAAATAAAATAAAAATAGTGGAGGACTTCTTTTCATTATTAAAAAAGGCTTAATTATAATTTTAGCTCCCATATTTTAATAAAGTGAACGATATTAGTCATTATTCTTTAAAATGAATTATTTAACCATTCTATTTTAACAAAAATTATAATTTTAGTCCTCCATCTCTCAAACGTTAAAAAATACATAAAAATATTGATGTGGCAATAAAAATTATTATTTTAATTTAATTCAGCCCAAAATACCAAAATTAATATTAAAAAAAAATCTCTCATTTTTTCAATTCATAGATCCATATCAAGATTTAGAAGTCTCGAAATACCAAAATATAGGCTTGTTTTTGGTTCTTGTATCAATGAGTAATAAAATTTGTTTCAGTTCCAAAAAAATAAAGAAAAAAAATAAAAAGTGGAGGACTTCTTTTGATTATTAAAAAAATTAAAAGCTAGATTAAAGCGGTACTTAGTGTCACCATATATATGTATAATTAGCGTTATTAGAACTCACCTTTGCAGCCATTAGAACGGTAAGCGTTCCCTTGAAAGCCGTCCACACATTTGCACGAATAGTTAGAGGTGAGAAAATGGGTCAAGCCCAATAGACTAGCCTTTTTTAGCACGATAAAATGATGAGATGAGTTCATAAATTGGTGGCCCGAATAAAATCGGGTCAGTTTGGTCTGACCCTAATTGGCACTTGGCCCATTCGGGTTTGATCCGGGTTGGCCCAATTAGCCCGATTCGCCCGATTTGATATTTTTTTGTTTTGTTTTTTGCTTCAGCTTTCAATTGCCATTTGCTCACTTTTGGATTCATTTTGCAATCCCTAACTCGAACTCGGTAACTCCACTTCTCCTTCTCCCGCTCTCCGCCTCTCCTCATTGACGACGACAGCACCAGCAGGTCCAGCACCGCCTCTCCTTCTCCTGTTGTAAGTGTGGAATTCTTTCTTTTTGTGGCTGGAGATCTGCGGGGTTTCGTGTTTTAGTAGAGGGGTTTCGTGTTTTAGTTATATATTTTGCCTCTGTCAATTATTCCTATGCTTTCTCTGGTAGATTATGGTTTTTTGCTTTTAATTTTGTAGAGAAATGCAAATCTGCATTTTGTGGCTTTGCGTATGCGAAGGACATCCATGCATGGACGCACTTGTATCTGATTCTAATTTATGAATTGACATGCAAATACATGTTCTTTTTTTGGTTCAATTCTCTTAGATTCAGATTTCCTTTTTGTATCCTTTTCCCTCTTTGTCGTTTTTCTGATGTTCATGTTACTGGGTTTATTTTCCTTTTCCCCTTTGATTAATAATTGAAATTGAAAGGCCTAAAACACCAATTTTTACAAATGGTTGATGGTCAATAGATAATTGAGTTTGGCATATCTCATCTTTACAATTTATTTCAACAATAAGTCAGTTAGGCTAAAGAATCAGTGAGGAGTGCGGTTGTGAATTTTTCTTTTTCTTGTCTATATATGTTCTTCTTTACTTTCCATTTCTATTGGGAATTCGCTGTTTTACTCTTCCTATCCTTTTAGCTAACCCAAATGTAAAGACTTGCATGTTCTGATGTTTGAAGTGCTTGGTGTTTCTAAGCTTTTTATGTAAATATTCTGGCTTTACTGCATTGGGAATCTCAATGTTTATTTTGTGCAATATAACAACAGTTGGAATATACTTTGAAAGAAGAAAAATTGAAAATTGGATACAGCTGTTAACAATTAGATGAAGAAATCAGATTAATATAAACACACCCACAGTGAAAAATGGGTGAAATGTAATTGTGGGTGTAAAGGAGAATTTCTATTGTGCGATGTGCTAGAAATCCATTGCCTAAAACATAGAAGAATGCCCAGGAACATTGATTGCATTCCTATACTAATTTTGATTGAATTTCCTTATATTTTGTTTTTTCAACTATTGTCCGGTGTTCTGATTTTTAAAGTTCAAACTTTCCTTTTATTCTCAATTCTCCTATCAATTTTAAGATGTGATTATGTTCCGTTTGGAATATGTCAATTGGTTGATGATTAGTGGGTTTTGGGGTTGCATGCCAGGGAATGCTTTGTTGCTTTATTGCCTTTTGATGAGCTTGTATTACAGGAAATTCAGAGAGGAGGATAGAGCTGCTGAGATTGAAATGTCTGTTGCAAATAGAGACTGTGATCTTTGGCATAGAATTCTACAGTTTGTAACTTTTACTTAGATGATTGATTAAAGGAAATTTGGAAAAGAATAGTCCAGCTATAGAATCTCATAACTACTTATATGGTTTGTATTGAAAATTCTCCTTGTAATTTATAGTAATGTGAATGTATAACTACTTTTACATCAAATAACTCTACAATCAAAATGGCTGGATACCATTGACATGCAGGTTAGTGATCAAAAGAGGGGACCAACTTAGTGGCCTCTAAGGTTGACTATCCTAATTTCTATGAGTACTACAGTTTGTTGTTTTGATACTTTGATTATTAATGTGGTTGTTGGTGATAGTTATTAATTTTGGACTACTAGATTTGTTTGTTTTGATTGTTATTTATGCTTAAATGTATAATGGTTAGTTTTGACCTATTTTGGCCCGCAGCCTAAAGAAGGCTGGGCTGGGTTCTCATTTTACTGGCCCAAATGAAAATGAGCCAATTTGGCCTGGCCCAAATGAGTCAGGCCAAAACAGCCGGGCTGGCCCGTTTTCAACCTCTACTATAGCCAACTTCAGAGTTAACGTAGATGCTATCCTCCTTGCAAGCATAGATATCTCTATTTTTCTTAGCTTCTACGCAACTTATATTCACAATAGCCCAATTCACAACCACAGGAAAATCCTTTGTGTTCCGCAGATCTTGGAGGTCTAGAGAGGAGAAATTGAAGGCGCCATCCTCAGCAACAAACGCATAGCTGCAAGGGTTGAATTGGGACACCTTTGTGTTATTGAAATAGCTTTTGAGGGTAATATTATAGCCCAAATTTCCTTTGCTGAAGCTGGTTTCACAACAACCTATACCCTAGCAAGAGCCATTGGTCACATCTGAAATACTAATGCACCTTGTAGAGCATCCAGTGGAAAACCTTCTTCCCCAATAGTCTGTTAGTGACTTGGTATATAGGTTCTTTGACATTAATATTATATTTTATAAATAAATTTATTAATCTATAATAATTATTAATTTAATTATTTAAATATTATAATTTTAAAAAAATTAAAAAAAATGTTTAACTGATATATGGAGACCATTAGATGCGCCAGTTGCATGTCTACATTGGATACGCTGATAGTCATATATGTATCCTTTATTGTTACCTTATAAGAATAAAAAAAAAAAAAAAAAANAAAAAAAAAAAAAAAAAGCTCTACAAGAAGGGACACGCCAATAGGTTATTAGTGTGTTCCACGTAAAATCTCGCGTGGCCACTGGCATGTTTAGTGGTTCTCACATGTCTAAAAGTTTTTTTTGTTTTTTAATTTTTTAAAAATTATAATATTTAGATAATTAAGTTAGAAAGTATAATAAATGTGTAATTTTGTTGTTAAAGTGTAATATTCAAGTCAATGAGTCTGGTTTACAACTAGTACTCTATAATTTACTTTACAACTCTAATAATTGTTTTTCTTTCAGCTGTTGCTGCTCTTAGTCTGTTAGTGACTTGGTGTTGAATTTGCTACTCGATCTAGTTATATAAATTTTTTGAAAAAATTACTTTTTTTTACACAAGTTAATTATGGGGATATGAAACTAAACTTAAATATGTTTAAGATTGTACCACATTGAATGATGACATTACTCTTCAAGCTATCCTTAAAAATGAACTCTTTGAGCTTTATTGTTATTTTGCTTAGTATGTTATCAAACATAGTTATAACCATATACTAAATATGATAACCAAATAACATTAAATATAATATATTAGTTATTTAATATCACAAATGGTATCTATACCACAAGTGAAATGTATAACTAAAATGATTTGCATCATTTTTTTTAATATATAGTATTATAGCATATTTTATTGACTAATATTAAAAACAAAGTTTATTTTTAATCAAAAACACTTATTATATTTTTAATAAGACAAAATAATTAATATTTAATTTAGTATTACATATGAATCATATCATAAAATACTTAATATTCATGAAAATTATTAAATTTTAAATTACAAAATTTGTAATAACAGTATAATAAAAACCAGAGTTAAGGTCAAAGTTATATTTGTATTAACTACAAGTGTAAAGAAGAGAAATAAAAGTCTATCTACGTTAGGTAAAGTATATATATATATATATATATAAAGGAAAAAAATTCATTAAACCAATGTGAGAAAAGTTTTTTATTCTTTAAAACAGTACGTACTGTTTTATACATTATTTTTACAGGAGCTTTCAATTTAAAATGTATTTTATTGATTCTTTAATTTTGATATGTCAAAAATGAGAATTTTATTCAAAATTACAAACGTACATGTACATTATGGGTATTATGCGTGTTTTAACTAATTATAGTCCTATTTTATATCTCATTTAATATGTAAAACTTTTCATATTAAATAGGGGTAATTTGGTCTAATGTCATATTTAGACATTAAAGAGAATGTAAAATTAACAAAATAAGATATGAAAATAATCGCTCTTTTTTTTCAATGTAATTCTATTTGGAGATTTTATGATACCATATAAATATGTTATACTACATTGATGTGATAATTATATGTAATTTTTATATTTTATTGGATATAAATATAATTTATTTTATTTTCTCAAACAAACTTAAAAACAATTAACTTATACACATATTATTTACATATTAACTATTTTTTATGTAATATAACATACTACATAAATACTAAAAATATATAACAAACTTTCAATTCTATTTTATAATCACAAATACTCATAAGAAAAACATTGTTGACTTTTTGGTGCCGGAATTTCCGCTTCATTGGACATTCATCCAACTTCCAAGAAATTTCATAGCATCACATACAATAATATGGGGGCAATAATTGAGATAATAAGAAAAGCAATTGAATTTTGGGAGGTAACTTTTTCTTATTTTATTGCCAAATTAAGAATCGGCATCAATGGACAACCTACAAAGAAATTTTGTTGCACCTTGGTGCTTGTTTCATTTCTTTGAGCTCAAAGTCTTCTATTTATGTCTAGAGCCACAGCCCTAAGCTACAGTCAGTTAAACACACAAACTTCTGAACGGTCATTACAATCATGGCTCCGTCATCTTCTCTCAATAATATACATTTACAAATTATTTACATAAAAGAGACAGTTT